>JAQFYM010000878.1:0-46382 GCA_034694785.1 Agrenia bidenticulata
ATTTGTATTTTTGAAATTTTCTTAAAAATTTTGAAAAAAAATAATAAATATATTTGTTTTTTGTTTAAGTAGATTTATTTTTGCTTGCCCCTTCCTTCTGGGTACGCCACTGGTTCAGCATGTTGCGGTTAAAAAATGGCGTACATTTGTTGTTATATCGTATAAGGTATGTTTGCCCATTTTTCGCATAATATGCAACCCCGAAAAAGTATAACGTTATATTTCTAAAACTTTGGATTTTTTTATAAATGTGAAAATCAAATTAAATATTTTTTTTGTCAAAATAGAGTTCAACTTCCAAAAGGTATTTATGTTGGTAATATAAACACAATTATACTCTAAATACTACAAACATTACAAGATAAACTATATTTAAATAACAAAAAGTATATTTTGGCATAAGAAATTATAATTTCACCGACATATTTGCATTTTTTTTATGCTTTTTTTTGACCTTGTTGATTTTGTTGTGCTAATAATTTGCCGCCTATAAATAAGCTAAGTTTTAATGTTTACTGTATTCATGCAAGTATATAAAAAATTTTAAACTAGACAATTTTTTTTGATTTAAGAAGTTTTTAATTTTGATTTTTACAAAAAAAGTATAAACATTGTGTAAAATAAAAAAACGGAACGTTTTTAACAGTAGTCCGTTGATTGTTTCCATTCATAAAAAATTTATACGTATCTTTAGTATACAGCGCGGGTATATGTAAGAATAATGAATTTACGGCATCAAACCTGTGAGAATTGGATCCCGAATCTCCACTTATAGTTAGATAATGAGAACGTTTATACACATATTTATAAAATGGTGGCTTTTTTATTATATTGTTATATTCATATTATCAGCATAATAAACAAAAGCATATAAGGTGTAGAAAAAAAGATATATAAAATAAAAAAAACAAATAAAGTATATATTGAATTTATGTTCAAAACACAAAAAACACCTTTATTAATATACACGGCTCTTGTAAGCGCTTGATGGTGTACATAAAAAAAACATTAAACCTTCAGTAAATTAAAAAAGTTTTTTTTTATAGGGCTCACAATTTTTATTTTTTTACTTCTAAACAATCAGAGCCGTATCGGCACCATCACATATTATAACAAAAATATGAAAATTTTTAATAAAATAGATCTGTCAATGAGTTATTTTTCCTAACTAAAAACATTTGTATTGTAAAACACACTTGAATGCTTACACGAACACCGCATTTTTTATATGAGATGACTTAATTAATAGATGCTCCACGTTCATGGCTATAGAAAAAATTAGTTTATATCGACATTAATCTTTTAAAATTGTTGGTTTAGCAATTTCAAATGCATATTTACCACTCAGATCATTGCAATAGTTTCATAATGCTCTGAACAAACGTAAACATATCAAAATAACTCTTTTAATAGCAATAAGAACGTTTACAATATATCCAGATATAACTTCGTTATTAATGATTAAAAAACACACATGCTATCGTTTACATTTATCCTTGTCTAAAACTTACTATTGTATTACTTATTAACAGTGGCGTATCCAGGATTTTTTAAACAATGATGCGCGTTGTTTTTTTGTAAGAGTAGGGCTTAAAATCATATGTTATTGATGTTTTGACCATTATTATTTTTTTGAAAAAAATTCAATTGCAATTTTTTTATTTGGGTGTAAAAAATCAAATAAAAATATCTGCACAGACCCCCCTCATAAGTTCAGGCGTGGATATTTTTTATGAAGGGGGGGGGTACCCCCCCTCCCCCCCCCCCTCCCCCACCTTCCCCCTGGGTACGCCACTGCTTGGCAACAACAAAATAGTGGGTAGAGTAAAACCGGTTATAAAAAGTGTTTAAAAGCATTTACACGTTTACTATCTGTTTCGACGCCTTTTAAAAACGATAGTTTTAATTTCAGGACTTCTTTATTGCAAAAAAGTAAAGCTACCAGTACAGATATATAACAAACAGCTTACAAAGAGTAACAGATCCAAATATTTTTTTTACGTTGCGAACTGTATTTGTAAATATTTTTTTTTTGGTTTTTTAATCCTGTATGCTTCTTTTATGGTGAGATCTGAAATATAAAGTTTTACGCAATGAACTAAAATCTTTATAAAAAAAAACAATAATATTTGTAAATTTTGTAGTAGTAACGTTGCGCTTTCTTAGCGCATAAAAAGAAGCCGATCCTTTTCGAATCATTTAAATTTGCTAAAGAAAACTGAATGAGTCGTTCTTGAGCAGTGAATAAGACTGATAACTTTAACGGGATTTTGCGAATAAACCATAAATTAATTGATTTATACCCAGGGGTTTCTAAGGTTTAGTATTGTTGGTCTTTAAAACAAATATATAATTATTTAAGTATGTTTAGCAGTGCAAAAAACGGTTGCAGTTAACTTGATTGTGAAATATGTATATGTAAAAGAACAAAGTTTTTTTACATAGTAAGTTTTTGCATGTGTTTGATGAGTTTTTATTTTATGCTATTTTTTTGGAGTAATATACGTATTCGGAAATGCTTTTTAAAGTTAATTAACGTACTGAACTATACTATTTTATCAAAGTTTCAGGAAGAAAAATTTCATAGCAAAACTGAGCCATTAAGCCGATATTTAAAAAGACCGGCTCATATATCGCACAACATAAAATATAACACTTTAATCTAAATGATCGTAAATACTCAAAACGACACCTCTAAGACCAAAGCCGTGTAAGATAAACACACACAAGCTTATCTTACATGTAATATTAGTCGGCAAACAAGCAAAAAATTGCAAGATGCATACAAAAACAATTTTATTTAACTATAAACATTTTTTTTTTGTATTTTAGCTGAAGCGTGTCGTTTTATCTTTTAAATTTAATTTTACAGCTCGAGATATCGAGGAGTAAAAACGCAGAAAAAAATCCTGTGTGGATATTTTATATATTTATTTGCCCTTTTTTACATTTTTTTATACTTAGGGTATAAAACAACTCTTATAAATGATTCCGTTCACTTTTTGACAGGTAAAAAAAACCTCGGGATCGTCAACTTACACGCTTACTATATACAATAAAGTAGTTATAAACACGTTTTTGGTGTTTATTATACGGCTAAAAAGCTGTATTTGCGTTGTTGATCATCAACAAGCATTTATTTTAGAGGTTAATATTTTTGAGGTTAATATTTTTTTGGAAAAAATAAATGTCTATTTTTATGTAATTTTGATTATCTTTTGAATTAACCGTATGTTAGTTGTAAAAAGTTTTTTTAGGCTTTTGATGTCCGGTTGCTGTTTTAAAAACATTTTAAAAATTTTTCCGCTCACGTTGATGTGTAGATTGTTGTATAGTTGTATAAATATATAATATGTCAAATCTCTTTGACGACAAAAAGACATTAATGCTGAAATCCAATAATACAGGCACTTTTATTACATCTTCAGAAAACTACGTTTAGTATTGAAATATATGAGGAACAATATAACAAAACATATAGTATATAAATGTCTTATTTTTAAAGATAAAAAGCAATTTAAAATATGCTTTTATAAGGGAAGATCCAAAAGAAACGACCCGCGTGTAGTAACTTTTATAGAAGAAAACTATTATTCACTTCCGTTTATGGATTTTTTTGATGAATATAGGAGGGGGATGACTCGAAATTCTTTAGACAAGAAAAAATTTTAATGTCTAATAACTCGTTTTGTGTAATTGTGAAATTATGAAACAAGAACAGTGGCTGTTTATTATTTTCACGTTTCAACGTGATACTTTTATCTTTCACAAACTCTTTGTGTTTTTTTTTGATATATTATTCTTCTTAAAAATCAATAAAGATAAGAAAAAACCAAAAAATTTTGTTGTGTTGTTCACTTGGCTGCATACATAAAGTAAGATGTAAATAAAAAGCATTTTTGTTTTAGTTTTTACGACAATTAAGACCATAATTTATAGAAAAGCTGTATATTAAACATATATATTCCCAACATTGAGATATGAAGGAAAAGACGTTTTACATTATTAACCATAAATAGTGTACTTTTTTACAGCTGTTGTTGGCGCTAGTATACACAAAAAAACGTCCATATATACACAAAAAAGTAATCTGTGTTTTTTTATTTTGGTTACTCTTTACTCATGACCAGGCTTATTTTAATTTAATTTTTAGACAAAAAAATTTAAAAAATTTAAACCAAAAACTTTATTTTTATAGATAATAGATTATCGGTAGTCTTTAAAAAGCCTTTGTGCGTTTTAATGCAGGATATTATCTCTTACATGACATTTTTCACTTAATACAACCTATGTAATTGCTTTTTTTTTTATTTTATAGAACAATCATAATTCTATGTTTGCGTAATTTGGTAAACCGTAACAAGTAAGTATTAATGTGTTTCTAATTGCTCTTACAGATACCTGTTATGACGAAATTTTCCTGTGTATTTTTTTTGATGTGCCAGTATGATTTTTAATTTTTTTATGGATTTTAACTACGAAAATATAGTCCCGTACATATATCAGAATGCTTTGAATAGACTTTTTATGTATAAACAATAAACGGTCTACTTACAATAACAATATTCTGTACAAAACAACAAAAGGCATACTTTATATCAACTTCTACACATAAATTAAAATTGGTGGTATTTAAGCACACATAAAAAAGATTTTCATGTGCTAATTAAGTATTAAATTTTTATTTGTTCGTACACGTATTATGCAATTGTAAGTGACACGTGCATAAAAAAGAACAGTAAATGTAAGCACTTTTATTTAAACGAAAATACATATATTTCGCTAATTTTATGTTTTTTTACATTTAATGCTGGATAAGGTGTAATAAAATAACTATCATAGATAAAAAAAAACTTGAAAAGATATAAAAATGTGTTAAAAAGATACCAACACGCCGGTGATATTTATTAGCGTGTAAAATACAATTTACCTGTTTTTTGTGAACAAAAATACATAAAAAAAAATTAATGAAGTATTGTATGCCTAAAAACCAATGATTTAATGTGCAGATCAGTCAATTTTGTTCTAGTGGGAACTAAAATTTTACTTTCGTAAATATAAATAAATAAATTAAATTAATTAAAAATATATTTTAGATGCAATTAAAATGTAAAAATCAAACTATAATCTTATACAGGGTTTTGTAGAGTAAACTACAAATGCAAGCCAAAAAAATTCACTCTACTATTAAAATCTAATATAATATCACCGATCCTTACAAATTTGTAATAAAATATTATAGTAAGCGGTTTTGGTTTACAAGAACTTAATAAGTGCAAAATAAATATAGTAAAATATGTTTTACAGCAGTTTTTAGTAAAAATAAAATTTTATTTACGCAGCATTATGTAAACGATATATCTAGTCTACCTTTTGATGTGCTTTGTGCGAATCAACCTTTTAGCAAAAGTTTCAGGCGTTGTTATTGCAAAAATGCGCTTTTTTCGTTTTTTTCGAAACAAAATATAATAATAAACCTGCTTATAAAAGATTGGCAATGCCAAATGAAGCAAATAATAAAAAGGCATCTTGTATCAGGCAAAAACAGCGCGCATAGTGTCTTCATCTTGTGGGCTGATTTTTTCATAAAAATCTAAATTAACAAAAGAAAAACATAGATTTACTATAAGAGCAATGTCAAATGCTCCTAAAGTACAAAAAGTGGTTATATGTAAGTAAACAACGCAAAAAATCGACATCTTTTTGATTAATTTTAGGCCAACGCTTCTGCACTCTTTTTATAAAAAATATTATTATCCACCATGGGCGTCAGAGGATTTTTCCAGAGAGGGGGGGGCGAAAAATTATAACGACTCTGCACAATAAAGAATATCAGTTTTCTTATATGTAATTTTTTTTAAAAATTTTGCAATTTATTGGTTTTTTAAGATGTTTTATTTTTACGACGTAGGGATCCCAAAAAGTCTTCTACCTTTTAACAGGTATAAAAATTTGTAAAAGGGCAAGGTTTCCCTCCCCCCCCCCCGCCCCCCCCCCCCCCCGGGGGGGGGGGGGGGAGGGGGGGCTCAAGTCCCCCACAGTATTGCAAAAAACTGCGCCTAAATTTGAGGAGGGGTCTATTTTTGTGCAGAGATTTTTGTAGTAAAAAAATCGTAAATATAAAATTTTTATCATAAAAATTTCTAAAAAAAAATTAAGATTTTTTACGATATAAATCAAGTTTTTAGGCCATTTTTTAAAAAAACACTGACTAGCTTTGGTCACAAAAAATTTCTGGCTACGCTACTGCCTTTTCCTCCCTTCTGACGTCTTTGATCCCATCCTGTACTTATAATTTTTTTTTCTTGGTTTATCGTTGTTAAGTCGTCATCTTAAAGCTATTTATTTGCAAGTAATGCATGTAATAAGTACTATTTATGCAGATCTGACTTTCACATATATACTTTTTTTTTAACGTTTTTTATAGTTTAAAATCTGCTTTACATAGTTTTCTTTGAATTGTTTTCCGTAAAAAATAAGAACCGAATTCTGCTGCTTTTTACAAATATTTGTATTTTTAGCAATTAACATGTTTTTTAGACCTCCTTAAACTAATTAACATTTGACAAAAAAGCAATTATTACCATTAAACAAATATTTTTGTCCTACTTTTATATTTTTACTTTCTTATAAAGTCATCCTTTTCTAATGTACACCTTCTTGATATATACGTTATCACTTCGGCTTAAATTAGGGGTTTAATTTAATAATGTGACATTTTTATTTTCTTGAGTGTAAAATTATGCGGACTTAATATAAATGTCTCTCTCATATGTGAAAATCTGCCTTAAATATTTGCTTTAACATATTTATGATATATTTTATACAAAAAAAACAAAACTAATGTTGCATTGTTGTGTTTTTTTATTATGTGGAAATTTTTTGCATTCTCTAAAATATACATGATATAATTTATCATAAATAGAAGTTTTTTTTGTTTATAATTTTCATAAAGACTAATGGCCAGTTCCACTTTTTCTGGAACTGCATAATTTTGTATTGCATCAGGCTCAAAAGTTATGCACTGCTATTTTTTCTAGCAGTGCTATTTTTATTTTTGGTCCAATCTGCAAATTTGTAAGCAGTGCTAAGTTTTTATGTGCTTAAAATCTAGAATTGTAAGGGTCTGCTAGATTTGTAAGCACTATTAAATTACAGCACTGCTTACAAATAGCATTTCGTATCCAGAACTACTAGTCGCAAGTGTGACAATATTTTTTTTGCATCTTTCATTATACTTGTTGTCAGCAAACACTTTTCTAAATAAATTGGTCACTTTCGGGCAAATATAAAAATCGGCAGCAAATTTATAGAAATATGTGCGTTCTATTTTTTTAAACAAATATGTAGTATCATAAATACACAAGTGCAGACATTATCGCAGAAAATTATATATTTGACTGTATTTCTTTTTTTTTGTAGAAGAATGATCATATTAAACTCTAATGTCCAAAAAAAAAAAAAATTTTGCAAAAATTGTGTACACTTAAGAAGAAGCAATGTGTATCGGTTTCTGTAGCAAAACTTAAATATATACTCTTATTTATATACAGTAAATAAAAGCATTTGTGAAACTAAAAAAATTATAATTAGAGTGTGGTTTTTAAAATGTGATTAAAAAGTTTTTTACCCAAATATGTATAGTGTATCATTGCTTTCAATACAATCAAATGTACACTCACACAAGTTTTTGTAATATTTTTAATCGAGCGGTCGTAAAAGCCGAATATAAAATTTTTGGTTCATATAAATAGACTATTGCAAAATTAAAAGGTCCTTATATTTCATGACTTTCTCATACTTAGGCTCGCAGTTTACTTACTTACAATTTCTGCAGTATGTAGAGTCTGTGATTTTGTCTGCTTGCTTACTTTTACTTATTGTGTTTCTAAAAATTTTTCTGTTCTTTTTGTAAAAAAGGTTGCCGTTCCACGGGAAAAAAGGTTGACTAAAAATGCTGTACAAATTCTGCCAAATACAAATATGTAAAATAACTAAAACTAAAAATAAAAATAAAAAGAACTATTTTTGAACCGGATCTTTACTCAGTACCAGTGACTTAACCAGGATTTTTTTCGACTGGTGTTCTGTAAAATTTCCGTATTCGTAAGTTTTTGTTCTAGTGTAAAATTTTTGGGTAGTCAATAAATCGATTGTAATCAAAAACAAAATAATCAAATAAACGTAAATAAAAAAACAATAAATAATTTATTACTATTTTTTTCCATTATTCAACAATAAAACAAATAGCCTTTAAAACTGCAAAAAACCAATTTAAAATTTAAAAAGAAGGCATAAACCTTATTTCTAAATAAAAAATTGCTAATATTATGCTAAAGAATTGGAAATTTTACGTAATATTTTTTTAGCAAAAAAAAAAAAATCAAAAAAGTTTTTAGTTACAAAAGAATGCGATAAAAAAAACAGAAAACCTACAAGAAAGCATATTTTTGTTTGTGTCAATTAATTGAGTTGTTCAGATGTTCATTTGCGTATAATTGTTGAGCTCGTAAATTTTACAGCAAACGAAAATTTTACTGTAAAATTTTTGTTTTTGTCAAATTAATTTTGAAAAATTTAACAAAAATAAAGAGAAAGTAAAAAATCAATTTCTGTATTTTGCAAGATACAGAACGAAGTCCGTAATATAATATAAGATTTAATTAGAAACATGGGTTATGCAAGACGGAAACGAGTACACTTGCCTTTCTCTAGTAAAATAGCATTTGCACTAGATTTACGGGATAATGAAATTGTTGCCATTTCCTTAGGTATCATAAAAAATGTGCGTAACAATATTAAGTCAACACTTCTAGTAAAGATTGTTTGATAGGCAAATGTTTTTTTCAACAGGTCATTGTAAATTTCTGGCTTTCCTCAAGAAAAATCCTATTGATAACTATGAATAGGATCCATGTTGTTTTTACTTAATGTAGTGTTGCCAAAATACTTTTTTGTTAATTTTAGTATATATTAGATAATAAAAATATATTTATTTGGTAATTGCAACGCATCCCCTTAACGATAAGATAAACAAATTTTTACAAAATACACCTTTTCTATTAATTAAGAAATTTACCAACGCCTATAAGTATGAATTGTGTAGATATAAATGAGTCAAACAAGCAAATAAGATGTAATACAAATTTTCACGATAACACAGATAGGGAAAGTAATCCCGGGATTCGGGTTTATTATATATGGGTCTTTTCGAAATTATTTAAATTTCTAATCTTGGGGTTATCCTTTTTTTTGTCCGGGATTATATATTTATTTTTATTTTCTTCACCTTAATAGTTTTAATAATATATTATAAACATAAAGAATTGGTCATTGCACGCAAAGATCTACATGAATGCGCTGATTCGCAGGATAAGGCATATCTGTAAGTATAAAACTCTTTGAGAAGGCGCATGATTCTGAAATATTGTTTATTTGTTGTAATGACAGCATATATACACGGGTTGTAATCTTAGGTTCTAAAATCATGATAATCTTTCTTTTGGGGATATATTTACAATCAACATAATTTTAAGTAAACGGATTATACAGAATAAAGATTTTACAATTATTGAAAAATGTATTACTTCTTAAAAATACCATAATTTAAAGAATTTATAAAGATTTCGATTTTTTTATAGCTATCTTCGTCATTTACAATTATACCTCAATTTTTTTTTAGTAAGACGCCGTGTATTTTTCTAAATTTGTAATTGTTTTGCAAATATTAGACTTTTTGCATAAAATTTTAGCTTATTCGTCTTATTTAAAGCTTAAATAATATGCATTTGTAAATATAATTATGAATCTTTTATATATTCTTGTCATTGAAAGAAAGAAAATTATAAAAAATAAAGTTTTAAAAAATATTTAATAGTTATTGTAGTCATATGACAAAGTTTGCCTATTTTAAGTCATTTATATCACTGGCATATACAAATTCAAAGCGATCGTAGTTAAAAAACTATAAAAAATCTTTCGTATCTTTTAAATGGCATCTCGAACGATTATCGCAAAACTTATTACTAATAAGGTAGTATGTGTGTGCAAAAGTACTTTGGCTTTACTTGAAGTGTATTTTAGCCTAATTCTTATAGCATAAAATAATCATGAGTTAGTCCTGGGTTCCCGTTGTTCTGTAAAATTTCTGTATTCGTAAAATTTTCGTTCTACTGTAAAATTTTCGGAAAGTCAATAAAAAACAAAAAGTATTCAAATTTTAAAAAAAAAAACAAAGGTCTACGTAAATAAAACAACAATAATTTTTATTATACTTTTTTTTTGTTATCATGCAAAATGCAAATGACTCTTAAAACTAAAAATACCATAAAAAATTAAAATAGCGGCAAAAAAAAATCAATTACAAAGTACACAGTCCTAAACTATGTCTAAAAATTATCATTCATTTCTATTTGTTTTTAGCAAAAAAAACCAAAAAAAGTCTCTTTGTTACAAAAAATTGCGAATAAAATAAAAGAAGCCTCATTAATGACTAGTATTGCTTGTTCTTATGGCCATCCGTTTTTATATATTTAATTGCGTCAATTTTTAAAGCCAAAAATTTTACAGCGAACAGGAACTTTACTGTAAAATTTTTTTTTTCGGCAAATTCTTTGACAAATCTAACTGAAAAAAAATAATTAGTGAAATACGATTAAAGAAAACTTACACGTACAAAAGGAGTCGCGTAAAAAGACAAAGATAAAATAAAGATCATAAGCGTCATCAGGGAGGGGAAAGGGCAGCCTTGCCACCCCATGGGAAAACAATTGCGCCAAATGGTCGGTCGGAAGAATTTTTAAGCTCTCCATAGTATTTTTAATTAAAAATTTTATAAAAATCATATTGTAATAAAATATATAAAAGTAGAAAAAGGTTATTCTTTTGTTTTCATACATTTTTTATTCTTTGTCTCTCCCTTGACAGAAAAAGCTGCTGATGTTCGCGATTACGATTTATGCTTTCTTTTTAATATAGTAATGCTGCCAAAAACGTCGTTTTATTTATTTACGAAAAAAATTAATAACATGAATTCAATAAAAGAGGTGTTATTGCAACACATTTTGTATACTTACAAAACGAAACTACCAAACTACACTTTTAAAACTAGATGTAGCAAACAAACGTTATATAAGTATCAATTGTTTTGATAAAAATTAGTTAAATAAGCAAATAAAATTTAATACGTATTTTTATGTCAACTCAGAGTACTTTTTTATCATTTTATGAAGTAAAAAAAGTGACCGGCTATAAATTGCATATGTTTTTTTTTTCGCTAGGCAATTGATTTTTGATAATCAAAATATTTTTTTTAGAAAGTTTTCGAACCATAATATGAAAAATATTTTGGAAACGATATTAAAATGAATAAACATTGGAATATGGCTTACCAGTAATGAGATCTAGAGAGTCATGAGTCAACATATAGAAAATAAAATTTGGCGAGTGAGATCTTAGGAATCTCGAGATATGGAGATTCCTGAAATCTCAGAAATATGCAGAAAACCGAACGTAAAGTAGAAACAAAAAAAAAACAAAGAACCGTCAGTTTTATAATTTTATTAGGTTTTGGCCAAAATTTTGTAAAAAACATTTATGTAAACACAAAAGACATATTATCGTGTAAAAACCATAGAAACACTCCTTTATATAGATGTAGACTATGATCGAACACGAAAGTAATTTTTACGATTTTTAAAGCAGATAAGGTCAAGGCCAGTTTTTAAGCCGATACAACGCGAAAATGTAGTTTTTATAAATCGTATAATATAGTATTAGACGCATCGTTTTCTTTTTAATATTTGCACATGTAATTTTTAAATGTATAATCTTTTCACAATAAAATAGACATTATAAATTTTTTAAATGGCATAATAACTACCCATAGTCATTTATCTTTACTTTTTGTATTTAGGTATTAATATAAGGCTTTAGTGTATTATTTTTAAGTAAAAAGCTACACAATATTTTTTATCTAAGTTAGCGGTAATTTCTACTGTAAATAACTTGCAAATTACACATTTAAGAACTTTAAAATGCCAAAAAATAGTAAAAATACACTAAAAAGCATACGAATAATTTTCTCTACAAGTACTAATATTATTTGCTCATACTGCTACCGACATAAAAAAATTAGTTGCGTATGATTGCTTTTGTAAATAGTCTCCATAAACGAGACCTGGAGATATCTTAAGAATCTCGACTAACTCTTTTTTATAAATTTACTTTTGAGTCTCGAGATTCCAGATCTCAAGACTTAAAACCCCAATTTTAATTCTTATTTAATCATGGGACAATATTTTTTACATTTTAAATCCTGTAAAAAAAGAGAAATTCGAAAATTTAATAAGGTTTTTTTTTGTCTATATTTTCAAAATTATTTTGGCAAAAAACAAAAAGTTTACAGTAAAATTTTCGTTAGCTATAAAATTTTCGAATTTGCAAATTAGCGAAAAAAAATATTTGAAAACTTTATAATTAAACAAAATCAAAACTATGCTTTTATGGGGCTTTTTGTAGTTGAATTCGCATTATTTTGTAACAAAATATTTTTTGTTTGGTTTTTTTGCTTAAAAATTTTGTGTTATTTACACATAGTCGTAGTCGTTAGACTTTTATTGAAATTTATTTTTTCGTTATTGGGTATTTTTTAAGGAATCTTTCAGTTTCAAGGGTTATTCATTTCATTTTTGTATTGTTAAAAAAAATAAGGTATATAAATATTTATTGTTTTTTTATTTACGTACTACTACATATTTTTATCTAGTTGAAATTTGGATTCACGAGTTTCCCGAAAATTTTACAGTAGACTAATTTTTATAAATACGATTAACTAAACATGAAAACGAAGCTATTTAGTTTTTTAGACGGAATATAGCGATAAAACGTGATTTAAATCGGCAAAAATCTTAAAAATTTTTTATGAAAGTTGTAATTGCTGATTTTGCCGACAAAAATATCTCTGCCCAAAAATAGAGCCCCTTTTTTTAAAAATACATGTGCAATTGTTCCATTAAGGGGGCTAAACCTCTCCTTTCCTGACCCCTCTTGCTAAGCCACTGCACATACCGCTTACTCTCAATATTAAATTTTTCTAATATATTAAAAATCAATTTGTCTTTCTATTATTAAGACACTGAAACATATATATGACTACAAAAAATTGGTTCAAATTTGTAATTTGTAGTATAATGTATTTTTACAACCATTTGCCTATATATTTACATCATAAATATAAGAAAGTAGATAAAGACATTGCGTAAATATTCGTAACTCACTATAATTTTATAAGATGATTACAATGCTTTTTCGTATTTTTGTAACCACATATTTAATATTAGTTATTATTGCGTACATAATAAAAAAATATTATTTTTATTTAACCGCTCCTCTAAATGTAACTGTTTTGCAATGCATAAGAGTTTTGTAGTACAATTTTTGTGTTAATGTAAAAATATATGTACTTACGTAATTATAAAACTATTTATTCCGTCATTTGATTATTTTATAAGAAATTCTAGCTTTAAAATCATATATTTTGCAAAAGATAATGCTTTATATGTTAACGCTAGTATACGATATAAAAGCAAATCGTTGTCGTGTCAAGGCAAAATTAAGTAGTTAACGCGTACATTATTTTGTAAAAAACCATTTTTGTCCTAAACACTTAACCGAAAAATGCATATTTTTTAAATGTAATTTTATTAAACTACTAAAGCTAGTGTTCTGCATATTTCAAATAAATTTATCCTAAACTTTTTTTTCATAAAATGAGTAACTTTTTTCAAAACAGTAATATTTGCATTGAACGAAAAAAGGCACGATTCGTATAGGTTTATTTTTAAGTTGCACAATAGTAAAAAAACTAAAAACTAGTTCGTAAAATCTTTCTATTATCGTACAAAAATTTTTTAAACTAAATAAAATCATTTTTGTGAAAGTTCAATACTATATCACCTGAACACATTTAAAAAGTGGTTTTCTTTTAGTTTTAATAATTTTTTGTTAGCGTCAATGTGGTAACCTTAGCAAGGTGTACATTGCCGTAAGCAAACTCGTATTGTAAGAACAAGTAATAATATAAGTGTTTTTACAATTAAAAAATTGCCACATGCAATTTTAACGTTGTTGAATATATTGCATTGCCGCTAACCCATAAATATAAATTAAACCATGTCTTTTAAATTTGAAAAGCGTTAAATTTTCCGCCTAATTCTTTTTTACTTTTAAGATTATAACTTTTATTTACAAGACCGTTTTTTTATATCCTTTTTTTTTGATTATTCTGTAATGAGGTGTTTAACAAAAGTCACAAAAAAAAGCCAAGCATTTCAGCAAAAAAATACAGAAATGAAAAAACAGTGTAAATTTCTATCGGTCGTATACATAGTTTTTTCTTCGCTTCACACTTTACTAAAACTAAACTATTTTTTAAGTTTTAACAAAAAATAATGACCTCAATTTATATAATAGTTATATATTTTATAAGATGTGTAAAAAATGGAACTTTTATTTGGCAATGTAAATAAAAATTTTATTTTTTTTATAATAAAACCATAATTTTAATAAGAAAAATTGGTTGATAAACTTAAATTCTTTAGATAAATGAAATTTTTTTGCCAATACAATATAATTATCTTGACCTTGCATTTTTAGTCACATATAACCCTAACGTACAAAAAAACAGCGGAAATTATTTGTTTATTATTATATGGACAAAAATAAAATTAAACTTTTTATTCTATATAATCTTTTTTTAAAAATAATTTTGGGGCTTGCAAAAGTTTAGAATTTATTTTCAAATTATATCTTTGTATGTATACATGATTTATACACAGTATAAAGAAATCGGGGACATTATCTTACGAATATAAAAATGGTTAAAACTAAAGAGTTTTTGCAGAACTCTGTGTTCATAGGTACTTTTAAGTTGAGTATAAGACTTTAGACGTGTTTTTATACCTTTGGCTTTTTTTGCCCTGATTTAGACAGTTAAAATTACCCATGGGTAAAAAATTACATTTTTTCCATTATGAACATTTTTTTGTACCCATGGGGTTTCCGAAAAAACCCAGGGTACAGGAAAGTGTCATTTTTTGTACATACGAAATATTTATACCTGTGGGTATTTTTATACATTTTGAACTCCGTGGGTATTTTTTTACCCATGGTATAAAGTACCCAAGGGTATAAAAAAATAATACCCATGGGTAATGCTACCATTACCTATCTTCAGCGATTAGGGCAATACCCATAGGTTAAAAAAAACACGCCTATATAATGTATAAATGTAGAGTATTTAAGTTTTTTTTGCTCTACTCAATAATGCCCACCCTTAGTTCATACCATAAATATAATGTTAATATAACGATGTATAATATTAAAAGCTCTTTATGTTATAATCATTACTTTATTATTATAACTAAGTTTGAATGGACTAAGTGCGTATAGAGGAAAAAAGATAGTTAAAGAACAAGATTAAATACACATTAAAATTTTCGTAACTATAAAAATAATATTAAACCTTTATTTATCGATACATACAGTAAATTTTCTTTATTGATACAATATAAAATATTTTATAATAATATTTGTATTTTTAGTTGCTTGCAAAAGTTTAAATTGTGAAATTATATTATTTTTTGTACAGTATGAGTAAATTCACATTAAATTCACTAAGATTCTTTGCTGGTTATTGGATAAAATTTAAAAACCTGTAGTTGCTGATATTTATTTTTAATATTGTAAGTAATGTTGCAACTTTTTTAAAGCTGGGTTATACGTGAATCGATTAATGATAGAAGTTCATCGTCAGGCCCATTTAGATTTTGACTCTGATGAGGCTGTAGTCTTACAACCGGGACTGAACCCCTCAGGACCATATATGAGTCATCGTTATATCGGCGTCTCCAAGGCGAAGATTTTCGGTCGGTATCCTCATTTATTGCCCCTCTCGGAGAGTATTTAACTTCTTTTAATGGCCTACGACATAAAACTTTTGTCCCGTCAATAGCGCCTGGTTCTGTAAAAGAAATCTGTTGTTTTTTTCGGGCAATATGGATTGTACATTGGATTTTAAGATGTCCTCAGTAAATGGGCATAGCATAACTCCGTGATCTACCCCTAGGAGTGGGATGGGGCGTGGAAATGGGCGCCTTCTTCGGCGACGAGTATCCGGTGATCCGTATGTATGTGAAGCTGGTGCTGGTGGCGCAGGGTCTTTCCTCACTCCAAATGCATGTGATGCTGGGTTAGTATCGGGATCAAAGGGTGCCAGTTTCTATTTCTTCTGACGACAAAGTCCCCTTTTTGATCATGCCATCCGGCAACATATGCGGCTGGTACACTAGCAGTATATAATTTAGTGAAAAAATTCTGGTAGGCTATATGTCGTTGCAATGGCATCATAATAACCGTGTCGGGCCGCAATATCTCTTGGGTGTTCACCCACTGCGCCTTTTAGAAGTGTAGCCGGTGCTGCTGCTGCGGAATATAAACCTGGAGGCAGATTAGAGCTTTTAATAAAAGCATAAAATAATGTAGTTACAAATAACATCTTTTTTGCATATTTAAATATACTTATCCTTTGCTAATTATTTAGAATAATTCTGTTTGTATAATGAATTCAAAAAGACAAGAAAGCTTTTTTTGTCAAGATTGATGTATAAATATATTCATTTAGCGTATATTTAGCATTAACAAATTAATAATACAGCCTAGAACGGTCTTTATTTTGTATGCCCCGAATATTCATGTGGTATACAAGAAGACAGCTTGTTTACAAAAATAATATGCATTGTAAGGTAATTAGTACAATGCAAATCTGTTAAGAATGTTTTATTTTGCTTTATAATCGAGCGTTTTAATTTCACGGTATTATTTTTCAAAAAAACTTTTTAAAGCAATACAGTAAAACTTCTGAGAGTGACATCGAGGGTTAAATAAACACGGGGTAAATTTCTATCAATAATAAAAACATATAGATCAAACAAAATAGATAAATATATGTAAAAAATTCGCGTAAGATACGAGTTTTATGTACTTTTAAACGCATTTTATGTTTTTTTGTCACTCAGGTAAGCATAGGTTTTTTTATATTTTTTACCTAAAAAAATATATTTTTATACTTTTTAAACACAAATAATAAAAAAAAATTTCGTCTATTTGTGTTGCACTCTCAGAGGTTTCATTGCATATCAGGCAAAAAACTATTTTGGTGAACATTGTTGGTCTTTTAGTAAAACTATAGTTAATTCAGAGGCAAATAAGGCATACATGCAATTAATCTACTCAAGTAGGGTCTAAAGTAAAATGGTGAACGTCTAGAAATAAGAACAAACAAAAACATGATTCATTTACTGGAAAACGCTTTTATCTTAGCCTAACCAAGGGATACCGATCACTTGATGTTCCTACTGCCATAATGGCAAAACAAAATATAGCTATTATGGGCGGATAAGATCCATATTTTTTGTCATTTTTTTCATTTTTTCATATTTTTTTTATTTTTTGTATCTGAATTTTTCCATATTTTTTCCATATTTTTCCATATTTTTTCTATATTTTTCTCATGTTGTTACTATATTTTGTTACATTTTTGTCAAATTTATTGAAATTTATCCAAATTTTCTCCATAGTTTTGCCATAGATTGAGTTATTTTTTTATAAAGGGCTCCAACTATTTTTTTGAAACTAAATATGATAGTTCCAACCTCCATAAAGTATAATCTTTTTTTTGAAGAACAACCTAGTAATTAATAAAACGAAAACTTTTTGGTACAATAAGAACACTTAAAATGTAAAAGAAATATAATAGCATGACAAATATGTAATCCGTTTATAAGAAGTATAAACCTAACATAAGAAGGGTTAAACAATAAATTTATTTATTAAGCTGATAATATGTGAATCAGCTACAATTTACTACACATTATAGTATCTTAGTAATAATTTCTTCTGGTATTTATTTGTATTTACTCTTCTCTACTGCTACCTTAGCGGCTTGTTACGACCATTAATACAACAGTTAAAGAAGTTCTTATATAAATTAAAAACAATCAATATTTATAAGTTATTTAGCAGTATAATTAGTTTGCTGGTTGTAGTCTAAAACATTTTAAATCAAAACAACCGCTTTTTTATGCTCAAAGTAAATTATTTATAAACTTCTAATAACAAGTAAATTTTTGTTATGAACTTACAAAAAGTAATTTACTTGTCAAAAAACGGGTACATTATATACACTGAAACACTGTCAACATGATTTTCTTGTCAGCTATACATGGCTGGTGTGACATTTCTTTCAGCGCGCTCATTTTTTTTTATATTTTCCATATATAAAGCCAAAATGTGCATATTAGGCATACAGCAAATAAACACCCGTACTTAAATACCATATACGGCGTTCCCGGATCTAACCACAATAATACCCGCGCTTCTTCCTTCTAAAGTTGAATTGTCTAAGACTACATTGGTTAAGCTTGTTCAACTTCTGGGTAATATATCAAAAAATATTGTCAAGACGAAAAAAACCGCTAGAAAATGACAACCCGATATTAATGACAAAAACGCAAAAATTATAATTTTCAAAATTATTATCCTTTAAAAATTATCGAATTTACTATAAAGCCAAATTTGTTACATGCAATTACTGTTTTTTAGTTTTATACTTTTTTGGGGAATTGATTATGTTATTTTTCGCCAAGTTTATTTTTTTGCCTTACGGAAATTTCCGGGGAAAAAAGCTTTGCTTTAAAAACCTTTGTTCTAGTTAAGAAAAAAAATAGTTGTAAAATGTACAAATTTAGGACAAGAGTCCTAATTTTAAGTTTAATTTTAATTGTGATTGCTTATTACTTTTATTATGCATGTCTTCTTTTTTGAATGTGTTAAGCCTTTCCCATTGTTGCTTATATCAAAATATTGCTTGACTACCGGAAAGAGGCTCAACTAGACTTTTGGCATTTTTTTAAAAATATGTAAATGACGCTGTATTTATTAAAATGCCACAGCGAAATGTATATCCACCATATGGATCTATTTGCAAGTAAATAAAGCCAGTTTATCTATTTTTTTATTTTACGGTGTTCCTTAATAGCCTTTTTTTTAATTTGGTTTATCTTTGTCTTTCTATAAAATATAAAAAGCTAAATATACGACTAAAAAAAAACAATATTGTATATAAAAAAAGAAAATACACAAAAACACATTATTGCTTGATATTTACAACTAAAAACTTGTTTTTACGGTAGATCTGCTTTTTTGCAAAGGCAATTTATCATACGCATCTTTCTGCCTAAAAGGTTCTGATTCAAGGCACACCCGCCCTACGATCGCTGAATCGAAAACAAATATAGCGTACAAAAAACACTGTAATACACGAATGCATAATCTGTGTACCTGTTATACATCCGTCGATTTGAATACCTACATTATTGTTGTAAATTAAAAATAAATAAGTGTATTGAGCATGACAAAAAACATTTAATTAACAGTTTGCATAAATATATGTCAAAAAAGTGTCCTGAAAAACGCCGAGACTATAAAAAAAAACTACATAAAATATTAAAACAGTGAAATTGAAGAAGTATAAAAACTATTTACAAAAACTATAAGTATAAGATGTATTTTTTGTAGAAGAAATTTTAAACGAAACTTCGTTACATAAATATCTGACAAAATATATTTGCTATTAAATGCAAGTTTTTTATAAATACCGAATAAATTTTCAGCGATTTTACCACTGTAGTTTTTTTTATGCCGCTTATGAAACACGCCCAATAATTAACTGTATATATAATTTAATATAGAGTTAATGTTCGTGATGCCCAGAAAAAATTATTTTATGCCTTGTATACCCAAAAATTTGCCAAAATTTTCTTAATGCTCCAGAAATAATAAAAAGTCCAAAAAAAGTTTTTGTGAAATAAAAAACAAAATAAGAAAAAAACAAAATAAGAAAAAAACAAAATAAGAAAAAACAAAATAAGAAAAAACAAAATAAAAAAAAACAAAATAAGAAAAAAAAAATAAAAAAATAAAACAAACATTATGTATGCAACAGAAATTTATCACTAAAAAAAGGATATTCAAAATGTAATTTATTAGACTAAAATACAGCCAAAAAAATCTACTATGAAAAAATGTATGTATTTTTTTAATATTGTAACATACTAATTTCTCACTAAACTATACCATGACCTATTTTTTTAACATATATTTGCATGTAAAGACTGCTTTACGCGGTTTAAAAGTGACATAAGTAATTTAAATATTATTTTTACAAATAAAACTCCTTTTTGATCCGTGCGATTCAAAACGAACTTTGAAAAAGTATGTATCATGTAAAGTAAAACATTGTTTTCCTTTTTAGAATCTAGGCTCTTTTGGTATTATTAATTGGTAAAACGTTTTTATATTTCCAAGACTTTTATATAATTTTGGAAATTTTAATGGCCATTAAGCACGTAATATGATTTTTTTAGGGTAGTAAGTAAATGGACCTTGTTTTAAACAATAGTTTTTACCCCTTTATAAAAAAAATCATTTAAAAGTGCAAGGAGAACATCTAGCAGAGACTTAACTGCAAAAATTATTCATAAAATATTTTTTCTGTTTTATTTTGTCTGCAAATAGAAGGTTCATCTGTACTTAATGTACCATATAGTTTTTTAAAATGCTTTAAATATTTTTTTATTCGTAAAAGATGATAAAAAAAATCACTAAAAAATGTAGTATAGCATGACGCAAAAAAGATTACAAAGTACAACAAACTTGTAAAAACAGCAAAAAAATATTGCTTACTTCTTTTTTACAAGTTTGGACGGCGATATAAATTGGCATATGATCAGCTTATGATCGGCTAATAATCGGATCCATAATGCCGAAAATATTATGAAATTGTAGAATTCAGATCCAACTCATGATTAAAACGGATCAAAGGCCTCATATGCACAGATTAAATGCGCTTTTTGTAGTCCATACGTAAAAAGAATACATTTTTCACAAATATATGGTTTAATTGATTTCTAAGGCTTTAGTATCCAACAAAAACTAGTTACGGTTTTTTCAACAATTAAAACACATGCTTAGTCTAGATAAAAAAATATTTGCCGGAGTATTGCATTTAATCGTAAAAACCACAAAAAATAATTTAGATACATAATACACGCATTAGAAGACACGATATATACAAAAATATGTAGCCAGAGGCGGATCGTGGAATCTGGTGCCACCTGGCGCAAATTTTTTTTGCAAATAAAATCTGAATATATTTTTTTTTTTACTTCTATAAAAATGTATATTATTTTGTTTATCAATTTCTTTTTTATAAAACTATAAAACGATTTATGCAATGACCCTGTATTCAAATACAAATGCCAGAAAGTTAAAAGCTTCAACAAGGCAATTGAAATTGTATCTTTATAAATCATAATACTAAAAGTATGTTTTTATTATTTTCATGCAAGGAAATTAATTTTTTGCAGGTTAAATGTGTTTTTTTCGAAAAAAGCAACGTAAAAAATATAAAAGGATAATAAACAAGTGACTATAAGATACTTTTTTTATCGCAAAAGGTAAAAACAATGACACTTGAGGTTGTAAACGAGCCCAAAAAACGTAGGTTTTGTAAAAATTTTGCCAATGATCGGATTTTTTGAGTAGCATTTTGCAAGCAAATCATGTTATTTTTTGCCGAATTAATATTTTTTATAAAATTATACGGACCTATCAGTTGGTAAAGCAAGAATCTAAAATTTGAAACCCGTTAAGCACTAAGTTCCAATAGTGAATAACAAAAACACAAAAAAACCGTATTGAGGACTTTATAATGACAGTAAAACTGCCCAGATACGCATACCAAATACTATAATTGTAGAAATTACAGAACATAAAAAACTTTTTACAAGAACGAGAGTAATCTCACTACAGATAAATACGCCGCAAGCAGTGAAGGATTACTGTTTTAACTTAGGCGAGCATAAAAAACTAAAATTAGACTCTAAATGACGTATTTTAATTTGATGGAAAAAACCGCACGTATAATTTGTATTAACACCCACACTTTACATATATTTGTTATTGCGCATTCTACGCGCTTTCTAACACTAAAAATACTTAAGGGAATCCTTTTTGTCAAAGAGCCCAGGTAAAATCTTCCTTTGTTCCCTTTGGTCCGCCCCTGGTAGCAAGAATAATAAAAAAGAACATTTGCAAAAAAATATCTATATTATAAATATACTGCGTTATACAGTTAACGATATCCTTTATTGTGTAATAAAAAAATCTAACATGGCCAACTATATCGCAAAACAAGGCAAACTACCTAAAAACCAGAAACCATACAAAAACCAAGTAAAAAACAGAAAATGTCTCAATAGACCTTAGAAAACACCAAAAAACCTGTGCATTTTTTATGAACTAGTGTTAAAAACAATTTTAAAAAATACACATGACATAATGTAACAGAATTATAAAAAAAAACAGCCAAAGAACCCTATTTTATTATCTTGTATTTTCGTAATATACTTGTTGGGGCCAAACCAGCCATCAGCTTTGGTTTGACCCCCGTGACAAACACAACAGCCATTACAAAGGCGTAAAATTGCATTCAAGACGGTTTGAATAGCGCAAACGTACATCTCGCTGAGATGTGCAGTTTGCGGGGTCAAAATGCAATATAAAAACACTTAAAATACAGGTTAATGAGAGTTTGATATTGTGAGATGTTTGACAGGCAGGAATAATATATTATTAGATCAGATGTAATATAACTGATTAAAGTTCAGCTATATTAAATAAAATAAATAATCATCTTTTCAAATGGTCAAGACAAGTAAATCTTAAAGTTCTTACTAATCATCCAATAATCCATAATGTGGATGTGGGTTGATTTGATATGTAAATGTTGTTTCTGCAAATGCCTTTGTTTTTTACATACTTATTGCTGATAGATGTCAATTTTTCATTTTATATTTTATAATTTGCAATAATAATAGAATCTGCGTGCGTATCCAGAGATACAAGGAACACTAAAATGACAGAAACACGTGTAAAAGTACAAAAAGTGTAGCAAAAGCCTTTTGTTACTTATAAAATAAATATTTACTATCTAACAACTTATTAATATGTATAATTTTGTATAATGATATTTGTTTTATACATAGGTTTATTTCATCGTTGTATGATTAAATGCTAATTTTACGTGTTACCTTTACAAATTTACTGTGATCTGTGTTGGATAATAAGCGGGACTATAAATGCATGATATTGAAAGTGTTTACAATTATTTAAACGTATTTATTTTATAAAAAAAAATGAATATTTAAAAATAGAAATTAAAATATATTGAGATCAACATGTTTTATTATTTTTAAATTATTATATTTGAATTCTGGACTTTTTGACTTTAACATCCCCCTCTTCAAACCCGAGCAATCGTCATATTTTAGGAAGTATCCGTTTCAATTATAAGTAAAAGTCAGTCTTTTACTTTTCTAGTATTTGCTATATCACAATTGACTTTTATGTTCATTCAAGTATTTCCATCTAAATATTTATCATTTTTTTATAGTTAAGTTTCATTCTTTTTATGCGCTTTATTCAGCTTTATTTACTCTACATCCTGTTACTTTCCATGTTTTGTCCGTTAAGCATTTTAGTTGCAATCCCTTTAATTCATATTTATTAAACCTTAAGTCTGGACTATAACAACATAATAGCTTTAGTTTTTTTCTCGTATGCATCACATCTATATATTTATCGTCATTTTGTTCAAATCTTTTATCTATATTTTGGGCATAAGATTTCTACCCACGGCAGGCCTCCTCCTCGGCTAATGTTTAAATTTTTTAGTTCTTTACCTTTTTTTATTTTGACCGGGTGTTTCTAAATCCAAAACTCTTTCCATTCTTTCTATTCTCGTCATTAACTTTTTAAAATCGCCCAGTCTAATGCTATAAATGCTATATCCTTACTTTCTGTCTTTCCTGTCGTCTTTGATTGTTTTATTTCTCTTTGCATTTTACCTTGTTTTTTTTTCTATGTTTTCCTTGTGCTATTTCAGTCATTAAACTGTAATATTTTACCCTAATTAATTTTTTCATTTTCTTATTTTTTCCTTTAAATATACTTCTTTATCATACCGCAATTATTATCAATATATATTTTTTTATCGTCTAGTTCGGCCGTTTTTTCAGTTCACATTTATTTTCACTTTCTTTTTTTTTTAGTTTCCATCATATCTGTATGTTTATACCATCATTTGTTTGTAAGATTTCTTTGCACGCTTGTTGAAGTTAATCTCATTTCTTATTTTGTATACTGTTCAATTTTTTTTTTTATGTTCCGTGCATCTTCAATGGTTCAACAAATTTTTTCTACTCATTCATTTATCATATTCATCCTTTTGGCATACTCCGTACTGTAATTTTTTATTATGATAATATATTTACAATATTTCTAAACTCTACGTAATTATCTTTGGGTATATCAATTCCCTTCTTCTCACCAATACTATCTATCAATCTATTTTTTAACTTTTATAAACTAACATACAGCTATAGAACTTTTTTTTCTTTTCTTTTGTTTTAGATAATTTATATCTTTTAAAACAGTTTTTTTTCCTTTTTGTATTTTTCATATAGTATTTTTTTTTCTGCTTTCCATATTTTTATTACTTAATAGAATTCATGGTATATTGTCATTACAATATTGCTTTTTTCTCTTGACTCTTTTATTGTTGTAGTTGGTCTTTTAATATTCTTTACTAAATTTTCTATATCTTTTCTTTAGGAATTTTTTCTTGTACTCTTTTCATTTCTCAGTTATTTTTTATTTGTCTTTTTAATCATATTATAGTATTTATTGGTAAGAGTATATATGTCACTGTTCTCTTCCACCTGTTTTCAAAGCTCTATTTCTATAATATATTTAATCTTATTCTGTAATTTTCTCTTCATGTTTTGATCAGCACTTAAAATTATTTTATCACTTTCTTTTCCTTACTTATATTTTTTTTCGTTTGTTTATTTAAGCCTTTTCTTCTCATTTTTCACATTTATCTTAATGTGAATTTCTTTATTCTTTACATTTTCTTTTTTTATTTCACTAATGCTTGTATTTCTTTCTAGACCTTTCCTTCCTTATCATTTCCATATTCTTCGGTATATCCTTTGCAATTCTATTCATACAAATAACACGCCAGGTTTTTCTTTCACGCAATGTTTGTCTCTTTTTGTTAACTCAAAGAACACGCCAGGCCTCTTATCTAGGCTAAGTTTCCCCCTTCCTTTTGCACACTTGTCAGGCCACCGCCTGGTCAAAGGTATGTATCATCATGGCCGCCAGTTCTGCTGGTCTGTTGCATCCTAAGACAATTTCTGTCTAGTCTGGGCCATGCAACTTATTTAATTTCTGATGCTTCACACAGAATCACATGTACATCATAAAGAAAATAGCCCCATATATTTCGTCTTTGACGTCGGCCTTCCCAAAAATTTATTAGGTAAATCGTGTTGGTCAAATAAGTTTTTTAAATCATCGTCAAGCATCTTGGTGCTTGTGTTTGATAATGAGCGGGACTATAAATAAAAGATATTGAAAACGTTCTCATTTATTTAAAACCGATTTGTTTTATAGAAAATATACATGAATGTTACTTAAAATTAATGCAAATATATTGTAATCATCATGTTTATCATTTTCTGTTAAATGTATTTGACATTTGGCGTCTTCGACTAAACCATTTGTGTTTATGTTGTATTATTTTGGGACCCCTAAATATGCGGGGTCCCTTGGCCAGCGCCACATGGCTCATAAAAAATCCGCATTTGTATAAAGTTATTTTTATCTACTAGCAGAGCCTTTTACAGTTTAAACTAATATATCTTAGCAATAAACAATTTTAAAAAACCCTGTTATATAACCTTATGTGTTTATTTGTAGTATACCTATTCGTTAAGCTTTCAGCGGTAGTTTTGTAGCTCTTTGCTTGTCTATAGGCTTTGCTAGAGTTCTGCGTAAAGGTGTTATCTTTTGAACCAAATACTAAAAACAAAAACAGTTTGTACTTTTAATCTTATTCTAAAAAATAATACAGAACAATATTAAAGGTTCAAAATTGCCAGTATTAGATATAAAAAGTAATTTGCACGCAAAAAAATGATCTCGCATTCTTTGATCGACACAAGGGTTCAAGAGGTACGGTATAGACATTTTTTTCTATAAAAACTTTTACCTGCCTTTTGCCGTAAGATCTGCATTTGCCCGGAAACACCTAAACTGACCTGTCCGCGGGCCGTATTGCAGCTTCTAGGCAATACTATTTTATACGTGGGTGTTTTTTGCTATTTACCCGAAAAAAAATTTGAAATTGTAAAAAAAATATATTTTTACTTGCAACAAGCATTAGGGCGTGTCTTTTTCAGATACGCAAGCGTTTTTTGCATACGTTTTTTCAATGTGTTTGTAAAAAATTGATCGTGTCGTTTTAAACATTCAAAAAGTGTTTAAAATATGTTGCAATAAACTTTTTTTGCCCGTATTGTTGTTTTTTGTCTTTTTCAACGATCAACAACGCTTTGTAAAAACGTTTTTGCAAAAAATTAATCAACTTTCATTTTTGTGCGTTTTTATCGTGCAAAAACGCCATTTAAAAAAAACGTCTATAAACACTAGTTCGTGTTTTTAAACAGATGTTTTTTCTACAAAATAAAATCAATTTTTGTGCGATTTACAATGACGTCAACAATACATTATTGCAAATTCACCTCAATCTAGGGCATGCTTAAAAATCACCTACCTAGATGTATATGTTGTGTTCTTCAATGACATAGGGCAAAATAGAATAATAAGAAAGAAATCATAAAAAGCAACAGCTATACTCTTTCTATGAACAATTTATTCATTTATTTGTCATTTGACTATGTTAAGACATATAATTGCCAGTATTCGTTTTTCTTTTCTATACTCTCTTCTGTAAAAAGAAGGTTAACAAAATTGAAACTATAATTAGACGCAAAAATAGCAAAAAAAATACTTATTATGAACTGTGTACATGAACATAAAAAATTCGTAGTAATTCTATGATATTTTTTTTTATTTCAAAAATATGAAATACAATATACGCATGAAAAAGTAAGGTATATACGCAAAGTGCCACTTAATGTTATTTAACCAATTAGGGCGAATATTCAATCATTTTTATTTTGTTAAAATCAAAGATAATGGGTTTTATTTGTTATTACTAGAGTGAATTGTTGTCCTGAGGCCAGTTTTCTCAATATTTGTACGTCCTTAGCCAAATTTCTGTATACTTTTACAGCCTAGAGTTATGAATAATTTTACACTAATTTATTTGTAACAGAAGACTGCTTTGCTACTTCAAATCGTAAACCCAAATCTACAGTAAAATATAAACAAGGTAATATGCAGCATCTGTGGCATTTACATTCGCATCTTTTAAAGATGTGCCAATAAACAGTTCATTGTACAAAAAACTCCAGATTGCGTTTGCAACAGTTAGAGAAGCTATTTTATTATTCTTTTGATGAACAAATGATGCAGTTTTATGTAAAGTATAGTACAGAGGCACAAGAAAAAAAACTGCAATAGAAAAAAGACAATTAAGAATGTGACACATACGGGTATATATTCTTATTTTGCTATTATAACATACACTACATTGCTTCCAATAACAAATACAAATACTTTATGTTGAATACCATACTTAGACAAAAAAAATATTAGTGAAAATGCCATCTAAGAGATTTGAAGAATCGATTCAGATAATATCGGTCGTAAGCAGTATTGACTTTGTGAATATCGAAATAAACAGGAAATCGAGGGCTAGCCAACACATATATTCAATTACTAGAAGGCATTTTTTATTTCGCGTAAAATATTCATAGATATAAGTATGATGGGTTTCAAAGGAAACCTGTCAAATTTATCATATCAGGCAATGAAGAACACTTCAAAAGAAAAAGCACTTTTATAGCGCGACCTGCCCATAAACAGGTATGTGTATAGAACAAAGCATTGCAAGTGGTGCACTAACAATTTATGAAACATGTGGTGGATTATTATGCAAAGTTGAAAAAAAGAATCACCATGTCTACACCGATAATTTTTATACTAGCACAAAACTAGCGAAAGATTTGTCTGCTGTAAAATATATATCTTTGCGGTACCCTGAGGTTCAAACGACTAGAATCAAAGGAATATAACGCAAAATGTACTAATTAAAGGCGTTCAGAAAGTTTATTAGGACAAAATAATAATAGATATAATGGGTTGGCATGAGTAAAAGATAATTTATAGAGCTACCAATATACATACGGCCAATCAATGCATAGTACCACAAGGTAATAATATTACCGAATCATGTGATCAGCCTATATGTAGCAAAAAAACATTAAGGAAAGTCGTTAAAAGCGATGGAACAAGCAAAAAAAAAAAAAAACCTTTATAGCTGGATGAGAAGATATGAGGTCCAAGCATCCCCCAAAAACTAATTCAGACGAAAACAATTGTCATGAAAAAACGTACCAGTGCCGGACAAGCCAAAGTGTATGTTAGATTACAATTAATATATATATACAGAGTAGATATGATAGCCCGAAAAATATCAAATTCTGATTGCCATTGCCGGAAACACATTAGGTGTAAAATATACTGTGTATCTCTAAAAGATTATGTGTCACAATGCTTTCCCTTATGTACTTTTATTAAATTAGTCAAAATTTACAAGAACGAAATTCTGAAATAAGTTTTTAGAATCTTGCCACCGTTAAAACATCGAAACTGCCAATATATCTAAAAAGTAGTTTTGTTATGAAACCGGTATTAGAAAACAGTGTGTGTGTATTGTATTGATAAGTCAACAAACTATATTTCCAAGGCTCGTGATACATCCTTATGTAAAGTAATTGGTTTTTACGATTATCATGTTGAATATTCGGAAAGTGAAAATACTACAACTGACTAATAAATAAAAACTGTTTTTATTATTTGCAACAAATACTATAAATTTACATTATGACATAAAAATTTAGACTATCAATCCCGTCAGATATCATGTTGCCTATAATTTGTAAATAATTTATGTGTTTACAATTAATATGTGTAAAAAATAGAACTCGTGTACTGTCTGTATGCGAAGATCGTTTATATTATTTTTTTGTATAACAAAAAAAAAATATTCGTGATCTGCTAAACAACATAATTTACTGTTTTCTTTTGCAGGTTTGTATTGTATAACTATGATCGCAATACATAAAACTAAACATAAAAAACCGCGTGTTACAGAAAGAGACGCAGTATTATATAAGATTGCATTTACACGTTTATATTTATTTTTCTATAAATATTATTGTTAGATTAACACAAAAAATTTTAGGTTATAATTTTAACAAAGGCCTATAATTACTGTTATCGTGTATTGGTTAGTGTTTATTTGCTGTTTTTTGACATACCAGCTAGCTTATACTGCACTTTTTACCTCAATTTTTTAGATATTTTCTATTTCTATGTTTATTACCCCTTCAAAAAGCCCGTCGGCCCAAAGGGTCGAATACTAGAATATCTTTTGCCGTAAATTGCAATTTGTTATATTTTTCATTTGCTTTTTCATGTTAGTACTGCAAATAACATTTTAACCTTTTTTCATAAGCAAAAAGATATATTCGATAATAATAGTCTGTATATGAATTTTACCCTGTTAGTTACGCAAACTAATAGTCAAGACATACAACATAATCTAACCGTTTTTAATGGCATGAAAAATAAGCGTATACAGCCCGGGCCCAAACTTTTACAAAAGACATATGTGTTTGTGATATAAATGTTTATGCCCGTATAGAGTTGTAGAGACATCTAAAAAACCCACCTTACGCATTTAAAAAAACTGTTTTTTTTATAACTGTAAAACGACACATAGTTTTACGCTTGTAATTATAAACGTTTTTTTCGCAAAAAAAGACACGTTTTTTTTAAACGCTTGACACAGTTACAAACAATTTTGATAACGACAACACTATGTATTTTTAAAAAACGTTTATACACGGTAACGTTTTTTTAAAAATAAAAAGACACGCCCTTAAAATGTTTTATATAAAAATTACAAATACCGTTTGAAAATAAAAAGTGTAATTTTAAAAACGTTAACAACAAACGTTTGTGTATACAAATTATAAATTAAATGCAGCTTGTAAATATGTTTTCTGCTTTTTTATACAAAAACAAAATTTAGGTAAATATAAAAAAAAAATAAAAATCAAATGACCGTTTTCGCATCTAAAATGTTTTTTTAAAATTTTTCAGAATACAAAATCTGAGAAGTACACATATACTTATACTTTACAATTACACTTCTTTTATGTTTGCAACAAGCTATCTTTTGTTAAGTGGCGCAAAAGAAGAGTGCTTATATGTTAATACTAAAAGTTAGCATAGTAGAATAAGAGTTATCATTATATTCGCAAAGTCATGTCAATATCAATTGCCAGTGTATTAAAAATATATTTTTGCGATTTAACACATATTTATTTACCCTATTTTAGATTCGTGCCCTTAACGCGCGTGTCCATGTATATTCTTAGGCTTGGTACTGTTATACAAGTCCTGATTTGTAATTTGCTATATTTAACCAGGATAGTTTACACTTAATATATATAAACATGTTCCGTTTTATTCTATGTTTTTCTTAAACTTTTTTTAAAAATTGGAATAATTCTTTATAAGTGCGTCTTCATCAATACATATTTGCAATATATATTTTATTGATAAAGTGTTTTACTATAAAATTAAAATAGGGAAAAAACTTCTTATATACAACAAAATACATTTTCTTTTTTTTTTTTAACTATGGTAAATCGTGTTAGTTATTATTTTTTTACAAGCTCTATATAAATGACAAAAAAGTACACAATCTAGTGCTGTGCATGCAGTAAAAATAAGATCTTACTAACACATATTATATTAAAAAAAAATAATAATTGATTTTTTGTCTAGAAAAAACATATTTTGGTTGTTGTTACATGCATAAGTATTGAAATCTACAATAATTTATGCGGATTTGTAAAAAAACTCTATTTTTACATTTCATGTGATACAATTAAGTGTTTTTACGTGTTTAAGTATATATTTTTATGCCTCTAAATATAAAAATTGCGTACGGATTTGTAAAAACTACTATAATATTATTATATGGTATAGGGCCTGGTTAGGAACCAACAAATCTTCTTTAAAAAAATAAAGTTTTTTCTATTTTTTTTGCAATTAAACTATCATTTCTTGTACAAAAAATTAAATAATTCTGTATAAAACTAACAGAATCATGTTAAGTTGTGTTTTTTTGCGCAAATAAATATATAATTAGAGGTTTTTTGTTAAATTCGGCTAAAATTACTTAATATACATTAAAGTAGTTTTAGGTATTTTCGGGTATGGCGGGTATGTGCGGGCCGGACCAGGTCGGGTAACATATATAAAAAAAATTTATAAACGGGCTAGGCCAGGCTAATAAAGACTTCTACTTTTGCCTTACCTCATTCTTTATAAAACTTTGTTTAAAAAGAAAACCCACAAGCTTCGTGATATGATTAAATCTTATATTTTTATGCATAATTTACTTTTGATTTAACAGAATTTAAAAAAATGTGGTTGTGTCAATATTTGGTTTTTTTGTTACCTTATTAAATTCATTGATAAAAATGGTGGCGCTAGGTCTTTACTTAGAATATAGTGACTTATGTCTAATTGTAACCGCTGATTAATTATTGTTATACAAGGTAATATAGACGTTTATTGTCTTTATTTTCGGCTTTCCGGCTTTCCTTATAACTTTTATTTTATTTCAAAAATTGTTAAAACAAAGTTGTACAGCGTGCAAATGACATAATATTTCCATACGCAATTTTTATATTGCAAAAAAAACATAAACTTGTTTGAAACAAAAAACCGGGTTTTTATAAGTGTTGTGTCTAAATAAATTATATAGTCAATTTGTCTAGCATATAAAGGCTTAAAAGTAAAAAGAGAAACGGGAAAATACATGCCAGGACCTACCATGTATTCCACAAACTCAACATGGTGTCCCTGAAAATTCGCGGCCACGAATTTCCAAGGATTTTGGTTTTTGACATTTGACGTATGATTGGTTCGTATTATCTGATATAATACATTTGTATTTATCATACGTGATAAAGTGTTTTAATTTGTTTCAAGAAATCTATATAAACAAGTAAAATAAATAAAGGAGGTATCTTAAAATGGTTTTTACTAAGAATTCCAAGGCAATTACCCCCATCATCCAAAAATAAGAAAAAAATAAAAACTAGCAAAGTATGCAATGATGATTAAATAATAAAATTAGCAAGGTTGCAGCAAAAAATAATACAAAATAAAGCATGAGGGTATGCTTAATTGTATTGCTAAAAAAAATTATGTATTTTGTCACTATAAACTGAAAAACCTGCGTCGAGCTAAATATAAAAAAATCATTATGAAGATTAAAAAGAGAATCAAAGATACCCTGAAAATCATGCTAGTATATTTAAAGCGTTCAAATCTTGTAAAATAGTTTTACAGTTAAGAAATACTAGATTTTCAATGTTTCGTATTAGTATAAAAGATTTTTAAAATCGGAATTTTATTGACCGGAGTTTTAGGTTAAAAAAAACGCAATAAAAATAAAAATTGTAGTAATCGTACAACGATAATTTTAGAAAAAAAACAATAAAAATAATTTTTTTTCAGTATAAAGATGCAAAAATGGTTATAAAAGATATGTTTTAGGTATAATAAGTAAATTTTAGTGCATGGTTTATGTTTAGTTAGCCAAAGGGTTTTTTTTTATTTTTTTTTTAGTTTTTAAGTGCCGCCGCCAACATTGTAAGTATAATTTATACGGATTGTGCTATAAATTGTCTGTTCTCAACAGACCTTTTTTAATGGTAGTATAAAATACTATTTGGGAAAAGTTAACACCAACAAAATAAAAGCATACCATTGTTAGTCTTTGTACTTTTTTATACTTTCGATAGGCTGAGACGAACATTGAAACATTCTTAAAAACGCCTTGACAAACTTTTGAAAAAAATGGCAAAGTAACAACATATGTATTTTGCATACTTGTAGAATTTTTTGTATAGATATACTTGCATTCCTCTATGGTTTTTTATAAGCGCTTTTTTGTTTAAAATCTTTGTTAAGACCAAAATAAAGTGAATTATTATAAGCTTTTGTAAAAATAAATATTTTGATAAACAACCTTAAATTTTTTATTTTACAATAAAACGAGGTCTCACAGATAGTTTTTTGATACAAAATTTTACATGTCATCTATCATAGTACCCTTAAAAAAATCATTTTGTTAGGAAGAAAAAACACGAGAAATTTAATTTATATGCAACACCATTAAATACAATATGATATAAGGTTTTTTGTTGGCATGCGTATTAAAGGTATAAAAATGCGTATTTTTTTTTAAAAAAATAAGCGCATGACACACTAAAAATTTATGCCAGATATTTATGCTGTTTTTGTATACAGTATAACTACGCGCCAATACATTTTATTGACATGTTTTATCTTTAAGTAGAAAAAACTATTTCAAAGTGTTATAAACATGTAGAAACCTCAAACCACCTGCAATTGGTTGTCTACACCGCTGCACGGTGGCCTTTGTTATACTACAAAATTATTATGCCACATATTTTAACGTATAAATAACAAACGAAACGGTAGAAAATACGTTCTAAAACAAAATGAAATACAAAAAACTAAAAATTATGCTTTTATTATTTTTCATATAATTTTTTTGTATGACACAATTACATCTTTTATTTTGCACATCAAAACTGTAACCTGACCAAAATTAATTTTTTTTTACTCGTCTAATTAAAAAAGGGATAAAATATAATTCTATCAATTTGATGCATTGTTTTACCCTATAAGTTTTTTTTTACAGTTAAGTTGCATTTTTAGTATTATTTTACTGCTAATACGCATTAATTGTCTATTTCTGTGTCATTTTGTACCTTATGTTGTAAATTTGTATAAAGGTAAGTCCTATATTTGTTGCGATTGTTTGGTAAAAAAAATCCTATAGCTTTTTTATCTAGGAGCATTCAGTTAGTAATCCTCGTAACAAAAAAATCCGAATAGGCTTTTTTCAAAATATTAATCCCATAAATAAGCTCGGTGTGTAGTTTTTTACGGGTGTGAATTTAGTTTGCCTGCATTCTTAATACATTCTTATAGTATATAATGAATAAATTTGTTAGTTTTTTTATTAAATTTATATGGATTTATTGCGCACTAGACAAATATCAATTTTTTTTCTATATAAAAAACAGCGATTGTATCTTATGGCGTAAAATATTGTTTTTTTTAAATACACCCCACTAAAAACATATAATGTAGATAAAAATAGCACATTGATTTATAAGCCTATATAAAACAAAAATTACATATATATATATATTTTTTAAAATTTTCTATGTTTTTATTTTAAATGGACAATGCAAATTACTTCGCTTCTGTACAAGATAATTTGGGCTAAAATTACGCCTAACTCTAAAATACCTATTAATATAGTATTACGTAGTATATGGTGCATTCGGATACTTTTTGGTGTGTCTACATTGCATAAACCGATTATTACGAATTACTTGCGCTAAAAATATATCAAAAAAAATTTATAAACTTTATAAGGGTGTTTACAAATACTATTTAAATGCTGAAAATATGCAATGCTGTTGTAGAAAACAAAAAATAAACGTCTTTTTTACCATAAGAGCCCATTTAAAATGATATTGAACTAAATTGCGTTATCCGGTTATATCTAGTTTCCTATTAAACCTGCAAAACGCGTGGTCGTGTAACCCATTTGTCGGTCGTTTTAAGTTAGCGGTTATACAAGATGCAAACTAAGATTTACGCTTTTTTCGCACAAAATGTTCGTTTGTTAGATTCTCATATACAGTTTTGTTTTAAGAAAAAAAACAAGCAAAATAGCTATTTTTTTGTGTAAAAAGCTTACATGTTTCTACAGATGCAATTTTTTTTGTATAGTATTCATGATTTATTTTATGTGTGAACGTTATTAAATCCATTTTTCTGTATTTCTTTTAATGAGATGTTTTTTGTAACTTTATATGTTATTTGCTATTTTCACAGCACATCAAAAAAATAAATACACATTAGTAGTCTTTTCTGCACCTTAATATATTTTGAAAAAGGCATTGCCATGCTAAACGATCCATTTTCTGTTAATATTGTATTTTAGTATTTTTTCACGCCTTAATGTTTTCTTTTTGTATAAACCGCTTTTTTGTGGGTTTATTATACTGTGAAACAGACATTTATAAATAATGATAATTCATTTTTATTTTATTCAAATGAATATTTCTTTTCTTATTAAAACTATTGCTTGAAAACAGGCCTATGACAATTACAGACGAAAACTCCGAATTTTTGCGGTGTTACTATCCAAGTAAGAACATTGATTGTGTTATATCGTAAGTGATCGAAATTTATCGAAAACCTCGTAAAAAAATTTCTGCGCTAAACATATAAAAAAACATTTAAAAGCGTAAACCCGAAAACAAAATGCTTTATTTTACAACGACAAAAAAAGCCGGTCACAATAATCATCACTTGATGTATCCTATTAACGAGAAAAAATGTTTAGTCCGATAATATAATAACCTTAAGTTGATAGTCGTTTAACAGAATAACTTTTCGCATAGTATTAGAAAACAAAAACGCGTTTTAGCGTTGCGTAACTAAAAAAAAATAGACTTTTCTTTTTTGCTGCGTTACTTAAAACTTTTTACGTTGTATTTATGATTGATCAAAGATTATAAAATATAAAAACCCAAAACCGTATAATCTCAAGCCATTATTGAACATATTAACTGTATAATTAATTTACTGCTTATATTGCCATATATATTTGTTTTTTTACAGTGTTTTTTTCTTATCCAGTTTTTATAAAAAAAATAGTATTACTATAAGCTACCGGTGCAAAAAATAAAGACATGACTGTAAAATGTTTTTTTCACAATATTTAATAATTTTTGTGTACATAAAGACTAATCAGCAGTTTTAATGCCTGTCAAAATAAACCGTATTGCCATAATTTGTGCTTTATAATAAACGTGAACTAGAAATACTAATATGTATTATAAAAAATAATATAAAGCGATTTTAATGGATATAAATAGTTATCTCATATTTTAAAGACATAAATTATAAAAATTTTGAAATAAAGTTGAATCTGTATATATCGGACACATTGACGTAGCTTGGGGGCGGAAGAGGGTGGATCAATCCCCCCGGTAAAAAATTTACGCCTGAATCTAATGGAGGTCTTTTAAATTTGCAGATATTTTGTGGGATTTTTTAATCTAAAATTATAAATTACAACAAAAAAAACAAAAAAGATTTTTCACGCAAGAAATTCTGTTTTTAACCCATACTTAACTCAAAAAACACTGACTACTCCACTGATCAGACATGTATATATTTTTTTATAACGGACTACCGCCAAAATATTTTTGAAAATACACAGAGTGTATGCAAAATAAAAGCTTTAGGCGTTTTTATAATATTTGAGACTTTTAAAAAATTCTTGCCGACTTCTTACCGGTTTAAATCCACTTTTTTTTTTTTATGTGCAATTTCCATATACATGTTTCCGATATAAACAGATTTACCTGTAAATGAGCAAAGAAATGTTAATTCATTGCTTACCATTAGTTAAGTTGCTAGAATGTACCAATTAATATTTACCAATGTTATCGGAAAAATAAAAAATTATCGTTTTGTGTAAAGATTAAAATTTTTTGAAATACAGCAAAAAAAACCGATTTTTGGAAAAATTAATTACGGTATTTTATTCTCTAATGAAAATACAACAGTATTTCCGTTTGAATTTTTTTCAAATAATTTTTTTTGCGAATAAATACGGTAGTTAATTTTCATATACCGTAGTTATTTTCTTAAGGGCGACGATGCGTTTTTACTAAATTAGAAAAATTACATGAAAAACGCTTTAAAACTTAATAGTATTATGTATTATGTATTATGTATCATGTGAAAATAAAAATACAGATATTACAATATTTTATTTGTGTACTTACCAAGGATTTAATTTTCGTATTCGAACACCCGTATTGAGTTTTATAGTGCTGTCGATCTTAAGGCGTTGTCGCTCTTAAAAAAATAATTACGGTATCAGCAAAAAAAACTTGAAATGTAACACCTTTAGTTTCAACTGTTGGGTTCACACCCAAAATTACAATATAGATTTGTACTTAAAATCAACTTAATAATCGCTAGATATGCTTATATAATTGAGTTTATGCGAAAACGAGACATCTGGGAAAACTGTGTTATTTGCGCTACTTTTTTATACGTTTTGATATCTAAATGAATGATTTTATGACATTTTGTATTAAACCATATATTTCGGGATTGATTGAATTAATTTAATTGTTAATTTTTTTGTGTGGTGATTTTAAGTTTCATCAGTGATTGTGGAAATTAGACCCATATTTTGGAAATCATATAAGAAAGAAAGATTTAATTAAAAGTAGCATTTACAATGGTTTATAAGAAGAAGTTTTAGCGCCTGACACATCCAACATCAACTATTTTAAGTTTTTCTATTTGTTGTTATTATATTTTCGGTTGACAAAAAAACCAAAAATTGCTTTTTTTATTAAAGATACTGTACTAGTAAAATAATAAAAACAGGATTTGCCATAAGAAAAAATACGCTATTTAGCATTATTTTGGCCTTTTATTTATTATATTCGAGGAATTTTTATATTTAGGAAAATTAGGAAATTTTTTACAAGGGCGTGTATTCCGTTTTTACTATAGTAATTCACGGTTTGCTATGGCGAAATTCCTATCATAGTAAAAAGTGGACCTACTATAGTAAATATTTTCCCACATGGATAGATCCATGGGTGAAATTTTCTACTCGTGGATATAAATTTCATATACACTTAACCCTGTCATATTTGCCACATATGGGGATTCCTGTAAAATGGTAAAAAATACAGGTATGGCAAATTATACAACGCAGATTTAGCAATAATTCATTAGTAAATAAGCCCAAACAAGCTTTAAAAATGCAAAAAAGCAGATAAATTAGTATACGCATAAAATAATAACTATTTGTGTAATTTTAGGCAAAAATATATAAAATAGAATTTTGAAGTGCTATTTTTTCAAAAAAAATGGTAAAAATACAGGTTTAGTAAAATAAAGGGATGGTAAATTCGACCGGGTATGGTGTAGTAAATTCAATTACATTTGTTTGTCTAAGGGGCCATTCGGAAAATTTTCCAATGGAATTTTTCATTATTTTTTTCCAATGGAAAGAAATTTTTCCATAGGAAAATCAATATTTGACACTAAAAAAAATTCCATTGGAATTATTTTTTCCATTGGAATTTTTTAACCCTTAATTTGGCCTGAAAAATTCCAATGGAAAATTTTCCGAATGGCCCCTAAACTATGAGATTCTTCTAATGTAAAATTTTTTGATTATGATTTGGGGCTACATAATTTACTATAGTAAAAAAAAACACGCCCTAAATCTACATTTGTGACAAGACTTGGCTATAAAAACATGTACCCCTTGAAATAATAAAATAAAAATGTATCATTTCAATTATTTAATCACATGTTTTTGATTATACAATAACTTCGCAATCTATTATAGTTGAGTGATAACTCTACGTAGCCTGGCAACCAATTTTTCAGTGTCATTTGTGAATGATGAACCTTTGCGTACTGGTGCTCTTATTACGGGGATGGACCCTCTAAATTCTTTATCTGTGTCATCAGCAAATCTATACCTCCATCTTCTTGGGGATAGTGCCTTATAAGTTTCCTCTTCAGTCTTTCTTTTTAATACAGCGGGTGCAGTTAGTGGTTGTCTAATGCACCCCCTCCTAGCCTCTCCTAATGCCCTTTCCAAATCCTGCAATGCTCTTCGACATCCCTGGGGCCTATATTGGGTTCTTCATTAGATCCTAATAATGCTTTCCAATCACTCTCACCAAGTGCACTTAGACTCGAGCCCAATTCCCTATGAGGGACAGGTGGGGGAGGCCTCATTCCAAACAGAGATCTGACTGGGCCTTGAAGACTTGAAGCGGGTTTTGCACCAGCACCCCCTCTTACGCCAAATGCATGCTTTACGGCGTTATGTTCGGAATGATATGGGGTTAGGCTTCCATTTTGACTAAGTACAAATTCACCATCTTGATCATGCCATCCGCCAACATATGCGGCGGGTACACCCGCCGCTTTCAGCGTTGCTGTTAAGGTTGGAATATTTTCTGTTGTGGCGGCGATGTTTTTGTGTCCATATCGTAATGCTATCTTACTTGGGTGTTCCCCCATTGCACCCTTCAATAATGATACCGGTGCTGCACCTTGTAACGAAGATGCTGGCGGCGCACTTCGTCTTAGGGATACAGGTACTGCACATAAAATATATGATAACAATAAAGCAATAATTATAAACATATTTATGCATATCTTATGTATATTAATACATTTTTTATTTTTTGGAAGAGTTCTTATATGATTTTTAATGCAAAATAGTTTTTATTTGCATATTATATTTAGGTCAACCACAAATATTGCTTTAAAATCATATAAAGATAGTACTTAAAATGACTTTATTTGCAAAATATTACTTTAAAAATATGACGGGTGATAATTAAGGGCACAAAAAACGCACAAAATTTGAAAAAAGCACAACAAAATAAATCAATTTTTTGCAAAACTGTAGTTTACCCCCCTCTATTTAGGGCGGAAAAAAAGTTGCCTCAATGTAAGGATAGGTCTAGTAATGATATTATAAAATCTCAAATTAAGAGCATTTAATCTTCCATAATTAGCATTAAAAGATTAATTATAAGAAAATACTATATTTGCATTTTTTTTTTTGCAATTGGATCAAGGTCGACGTGATCTAAGGTTAGTTTTATAGGGTTTTGGTTATGTTAAAAGGGTTACGGTTAGAAATAGAGTTATTTATTTATATATAAGCGCTCTTATTTACATAAATTTTATTATTTATCTATTTTATTATCCTAGAACTTGTCTTTTATGCATTTTTTTGCCCTTAATTAGAGGGGGGCTAAACTACAGTTTTACCAAAAGTTGCCCCAATTACAGGGTAGGACAGAAAATGATATAATAAATCACAAATTGTGAGAATTTTAAGGTTTTATAATTAGCTCTATACATTAATTTACATTAATACTATATTTGCGTTTAAAATTTTTTCGATTGGATCTAAGTCGACGTGATCTAAAATATGTTTTATTTGGTTATGGTTAGGTTAATAGGGATAGGGTTTACATAAGGGTTTATATTTAAATTGCTAAAGCTTTAATTTGCCCCATTTTTATATTTTTCTTGTTTTATTATTCTAGAACTTGTTTTTTATGCAAATTTTATGCCCTAAAATAAAGAGGGGGCCAAAATACAGGTTTAATTGTTTTTATAAAAAAAGTTTCCGGTTTGCAGTGTGCACTATTATTTTGTGCTTTTTTTGATTTTTGTTCTTGTTTCAAATTTTGTGCTTTTTTCGAATTTTACGCTTTTTTTGTGCTAATGATTCTCCGCCAATATGACCTTAGAAATGACTATAAAAAAAGATTAAAAAATATCTTCGATATTCTAATTATATTTGCAAAAAAATTGCAAGTTTAGATTTATAAATCTTAGAGGGGTTCAAGTGTGAATTTTTTTATTGTAGCTATCTTTTTTTTGCAATACTAAATCATGTAGAAATAACTTTTTAAGCAGTGATTAAAACAAAAATATATATTTCTATTAAAATAAAAGTTTTTTCTGGTTTAGAGCCCAATTTTTGATTTTTTAAATGTTTTTATTTATTTTCATACGTAATCATTTCATTGTCGTTTACAAACATAAAAAATAAAACTTGGCAACAAAATTTACATATTTTGATGTGTAAGTCGGGTTTGCGAACCCGGGTACCCGGGTATTTCACCAAAAAACTCAATTAAAAATTACCCGGGTATTTTTGTTATTCACCGGGTATTGTACAAAAGCAAGCCCGTAAAGAATCAATATCCAAAACTTCAAGATGCTTTTTTTATATAAATAACGCCTTACGCGAAGGTTTATTTTAAGTTGTACTATTCGTTGTATTGGTTTAATATACAACAGAAATATAATAATACTACAGTTTGGTTTACCTTGAACGGGTCTTCTAACCCATTAAAAAATGTAAGAACATATAAAAAAAAGGATAATGATATATGCCAGTAAAGTAAAATAGACATATAATAATTTTTTTATTATCACTGTATGTCAGTAACTAATGCTTGCCAGTTTATCGGGTTAGAGTAAAATATGTGCACGAAATTCACCAAGAAAATAAATGCATGCGTAAAAAATTACAAATTTAGCCTATCTTTCGGTAATTTTACGATTTACAGAATAATTTGCTTCTAGGGCTTGATCACAACCAAAAAATACATCGCAACTTACGCATATATAATTTACATTCAACCCAACCCAACCTTAACTATAAAAATAAACGAAGGCAAAAACGTACTATATTAATCTTATTCCTAGTTCTTATTTCTCGAACATACATTTAAAATTGATTATTTCGTAAAAAGGAAAATAAACAAAAAAATAACTTATGTTGTATTTTGTCAAATATAGATTACTTTTTGAAATCTATTGGTGGTTCTATTTTCAATAAAAGGTTCTTCATAAAATAATAAAATCGATATACCCGCTAAAAACAAATAGTCAAATTTACATTTGACATTAATGTATAAAACTCCCTTAACCATAGCGTTTTTTACTTTAATGGATATACAGAAATGTTTAAACAGGATGCATTGCATCTTTATAAAGGATTGGTCTGTTTATATTAACCTAAAGTTTTATAGTAAATTTAATTGTAATTGTTTCAAGATTTAGCGTCAAAAACTGTAATGTAATAGGCGAATTTGTTGTAATCTAATGTACTTTCAGTAATTATACAAGCAATTACTTGTTAAGTGTATTGTGATATACTTTAGTATATACAAATCGAGTGTTTAAAACATGCACATGGAATATGATTAGGTTTTACTTATATTTTTTTTTAACTAAAGTATAATATTTATCCATGATCATGTTTTGAATATTATATATACACTTTTGTGGTTGAGATTAATGTTAGTAAACTTGTGCAAGTTTATATTGCATAAAAATTTATTTTTATTTACACATCGAAACATTTTTACAACTAAAATAACATGCAAGTTTTGATTAATGAAATAATTTTAAAACAATAATCTATATTTATGTATTGCTCTAGTCTATAGGGCGAGTTTTTGACACTAAAGAAGGCGTTGCGTCATCATTTTAAGTTTTAAAAAGAAATAAAAGTAATGACTGGTTGTTAAAAATCATTAAGTCGTCATGAAATCAAGTAAGTATTATAAATCTGCCTTGTTGTTAATTTCAATAAATTTAATTTTTTCTCAATAATGATGTAAAAAATACAACATTACATATTTTTCATCCAAATAAGATTTAGTGAGTAATCACAACGCAAATACAATTGTAAAATAGCATGCTTTCCTTTTTTAAAAAGCCCTTTTTAAAAAATAAATCAATATAGAAAACACTTTAAACAGTATTTGACTTTAAAGTTCTTTAAAAAATGACGCCTTTCTCAAAAAAGCGAATTTTTAGGAATTGTTTCGCAAGGCATAAATACAGAAAAAAAACGAAAATACTTATGGGGGGATAACCCGAGTACCCGGGTTTTTCGGGTACCCGGGTAGTTTTTTTAGAGATTTTTTCCACAAATCCGGGTACCCGACTACCCGGGTAATTGCAAACCCTATGTGTAAGTTCGTTCTATCGGGATTGCGGCCTATAAAAAACAACATTCTAACGGCAAAGCCGTTATTGTATAAAACCAATTGACTCGTTAATTCTGTATCTTTATTCGTTTAAAAATATATATATTTATCCGTATTTACATTTATGTAGAACTAAATTTGTTTTTAAATATCTGAAGTGGCATTTTGTAACTAATAGAAGTATTTAACGCTAAATTACTATGCCAAAGCTAAATGAGTATAATTTTATCTTTTTACTGTCTTATATAAAAAAAATCACTTGAGCCATTCGACACTTATGCAAGGACACAAAAAATATAAAAAAATACAGAAATGAGGGTATACGACATATAAAATTGGCTTGCGTATGACTAAGTATTACTTTATATGACTTACTTGACTTGTTATTGCCCTAATTATATTTTGTTTTTTTTTAGAATATATCTAATAAAATATAATTTCCGATAATGAAAAGTAGGGCTGAGATTTATATTCCCCGGCATGTTTTGCATATTTTGTCATATTTTGACCATATTATAGCCCTTTTTATGCTTAAAATATGACGCGGAATACGAAAAGCGTAAGTAATGTCATTTCGAAGTCTATAAAAAAGAATACTTAAAACTAATGATACACTGATATTACTTATGTAGAATCTTTCATACAGACTATTTTTATTTTAAACGACGAATTTGCATTTTTAAGACATATAGGAATATTTGTGCATATTTTGCGACTTTTTTCAAAAAAAATATGCATTTTCGTCATAAAAATCCTCACCTAAATATAAAGTATACATTTAAGAAAACTAACCTTTATGCTATAAGCTTCTTACGTCTCCATTAAAGGCAGGGGGATTCAATATAGTATTGCCATATTATGAAAGCCTTAAATTTTTTATTCACCCTACTGGCTTTTATTGTAAAATATGAAAGGCATGGAACCCAAGAGTATATGATCTTATTCGACGCAAATATTAGAATTCTGTTTATTTTTTGTAAAAATATTTAAATTACCGTGTTTAAATATTTCATATTAGTTATTACAATTAAAAAACAAACTAGACATTAGCAGATCTTTTTATTGCAACAGCATATACATTTTTTATTGATATTTTACGTGTCTCTTTTTAGAATAAAAACTTTTGTTTTATAAAAAAAAAAATTAGATTACTGTATATACCGGTCTTAAAAATAAATCCCTGTATTTGCGGCTAGTAAACGGTTCGGTAACTTGCATTCTACATTTATTTAATATTTGTAATGAAACACCGATTTATATTAATACAGTCTAATCATAGATAAATAATTCTAAAGCATTTAACTCCCACTGTAATAATGACGCAAAAGCGCGTCAAGGCCAAAAATGCTTAAAATGTATTTTTATATGCATTTGTATTGATTTTTACAATTTTTTATTTTTTTACAATTTTTTCGAAAATTTGAATGTTAACCAGATAAATGACAACCAGTCAACAACCAAGCAATTCATTTAAGATGACAGTAATTTCTCTTGCGTAACTTTCTTACAATATAGTTTTTGTTATTATACTCTTTTGTTGTGTTTTACTCTTATTTCCATGACGTATATATGCATCAAAACTGAGTCTGTGGCAAGGAATTTTTTGTATTACAGTGGGAGTTAAAAGTAAGGCGACTGATTATGATGACCAAAAAAGGTCCGAAAATCGCAAAGGTAAAGGAAAAAATACAAGAATCTAAACAATAAAAACATGTTACTTGGTATTTAAATTAGTAAAACACTGATTTTCTATCCTCATATCTATTACTGGGCGTCTTATATGCCTAAAATTTAAAGTTTTAGACTATGAACATGCATAAAGAGTGGATTTGGAACATATTAATAAATTATACAGGCAAAAATGCACCTATTTTTAACAGTTCATCCTTTAAACTTTATCAATACCGTGTAATAATTTTAAAGCTCTATAAAAAAAACCAAAACCCTATAACCCTATAACCTAGCCCCCCCTATAAACCAGGACCGTACCTATGGGGGGGGGGGGGGTACGGCAGGTGGGGGCTTTGCCCCCCCCCTTGGAAAAAAAAGTCACGCCTCAATTTAAGGCGGGTCTTTTTTTGTGCAGAGATTTTTTTGTTTAAAAATTATGCTAAAAAATTTTTATACTGAACATTTTTTAAAAAAACTAATTAAGATTTTGCACTTCATAAATCGTGTTTTTAACCCCTAATTTTGTAAAAAAACACTGACTAGCCCTGGTCAGAAAAAAATCCTGGCTACGCCACTGCTATAAACCTAACCTTGATAATCATGCTAAAGCAAAATCTACTGAAAGAATAATACAAAAGATAGAAATTACATTGATTTTGTCTGTTTCTATAAATTATGGATTTTTCGATATACAGGGTGTCCATAAAAAAACGCAATGATGACAATTTTGATTTTTTATACACCCCTTATATTGAAACTTTGATCGAAAGAATCCTAATTATTAGGGATCAACGTTTTGTTAGAAATCTATTTTAAGTAGGGTTTTGAAGTATACCGTATAGTAAAAGTTTACTATACACTTACTATACACTATACCGTATAGTATATAGTAAGTGTATAGTGTAAGTATTTTTTTTTGACATTCTATGTTTTCATCTCTATAAGTATTTATTTATTTAGAAAAAAAGTTGTATCACAACCCAATTTTAAAAAAACTGCAATTATATACCATAAAAAGTAACCCTGATATTTTTATTCCAATTCAACTTGAGTTTTATTTGAAAATGCAAATAGACGTCTTATGCAAATATTATGTGTGAGTAAAAATCTTTAATATACGATTAAGGCGTAATTATTTATACAAAAAACACCATTTTACATATAAAAAGTTTTTATCTGTTTCATCGGCAGACCTATACTGCACTGTGATTGTCGCGTTGTAAAACAAATAATTTAGGGGACTTAATTGTATTTTTTATTGGCAAAAAACCATTTAATTGTACAAATATACGATTCATTATGATTTCTTCATATATTTTTCACTAAAGTTCGTAAAAAATTCCACCTAAAATACTTACAGCCTTTAAATGCGTCTAACACGGCCTTTATTTTGTATTGAGTTAAAGTAATATAAAAATACAATAACATCATAGGGAATATTTTTTGATGTTTGTTTCTTATTAAAAAAAACTAACAATGTATAGTAAAAATACTAAAAGCTTACTATAAACTTACTATACCGTATAGTACCATACCGTATAGTATAAACCTCGTTTCCTAATTTTAAGGACCCTAGAAACCTTACAACATACGGGAAAAATAAAAAATAATTTTTGAATCTTGTTAAATAAATAATGTACTTGCAGTCTACATGCCCTTTTTTATGTTTGTACTGGTTAATATAATGTTAGTTTTCTATTAAAAAATAAAATCCTACCACCGCTAAATTATAATGGAAGAAGAAGTATATCTATATCGATAAAAATAGCCCAG
>JAQFYM010000879.1:0-46361 GCA_034694785.1 Agrenia bidenticulata
CGGACGGACGGACGGACGGACGGACGGACGGACGGACGGACACGGTGATCACATAAGCCCTGGCTCGGGCTAAAAACCTGAAGTTTGTTTATTGCAGGGATGCTGTGTGTCGGATCCCCTATAACTCGTCGCAGAGTTGATTCATCGCAATCAAAATTCGATGCCGTATGGCCGTAATATGAATTCGTCGCATTGCGATTATTTTAATTTAGATATTGTTTGAATTTTGATTACAATGAATACACGTTTGCCCATACTCTTCTACCAACAAGCACCAACTTTTTAGCCCGACTCCAAGGGCTTATAGGATCACGACAGTGTCCGTCTGTCATCACGATAACTCTCTTCAAACTAGTCCGATTGACTTGAAATTTTGCACAAATGGTCTGTGGCCCAATTGCTTGGATGAGTTCGAAGATGAGCTATATCGGTTGGCAGGTTGACCCGCGGGTGCTACCCCTATGGGGTATACATGAAAATGCATATAAATTGTTGAAATTTGGTACTGTTGTTTTGTTGGACCGAACTAGCAATAATTTGCAATACTCGAGAAATTGGTTGATTTATTAAACATAAGTTTTAAAACTTCGAATTGGGTAGTGCAGTGATAGGATTATAGACAATCGAATCGGAGTCGGGCTCAGTGAAGTTGTACAGGGAAGTTTTAATTTTATGCTAATGTAGAAAAAATTTGGGAAAAAAACTTTTAGGATCATTTGCATTTAGGATAAAAACTTTAGGATAGTGGCGTTTAGGATAGTGGTTTTTAGAATATTGACCAAGATCTGCTTATCTAATTGACTTGTAATGTTTTAAGTGGAAGTTATATGGTCCTATGGAGTTCGCCGAATGGAATGAATTGAAATGCCGCCTGGGGTTCGTTCCGGATACAATCTCAAACCCGTACATCATTAAGTTCCAGGATTGCAGGGTCCGGTTAAGTAGCAAAAATGCTTCTGACACTCTTGAGGTAATTCTCGGATCATCTAGTTCCGTTAATCTAGTTTTCACAATTACTATATTGTGTGGCTTGAGTTTACTTCACAAGTTTAGAGCATGAGGGAAAAGGCTGCCATAGTCATGGACCATTCATGCAGTACGGGTTTAGTAATTTGTTTTATCACAGAGGTTCAATACCAATGTAAAAATTTCACAACAGCCGTAATACATTATGTGTCATGATATTTTTCCCCCTGGTACCAAACTTGCGAAGTAAGAGCTCAAGAAACGGTAATCCAGCTAGATGTAAAGGCGAAGGTTAACTAACAATGTGGACTGTGTTTTATAACTTTAGTGTATCCGGCTCTGCGTCTGGAATGACTATGGGTGGGCCAACAAAACCACAGGAGTGTTCAATAAAACGGCCATACAGTATCATCCAAGCGTAGATAAATTGTTCCCGAAAAATCCTGCGGCTCAGGCCTTGTACGCTGAAGATTTCGAAGCATGTTGGAATGAAAGTAAGACCATGATATAATCATTGCGAACGGGGGTTAACTAACGGGTTAAACCAAGTGTTCAAATGAAAAAAATTGACCTTTAACACATTCCCATAGATCAGCAAGTGGAGGGTATTTCATAGCTTTTAAATAGTTTTCGAGTTTTTTAAATCAAGGAGTAAATACAATAATATACGCGTCTGAATTGAAGTAGGAGTCGGCGAAGTAAGAAGTAGTTTTAAATTCTTTTCCATGGCTTTGTCATTTTTGAGCCAAACATATTAAAGCTGAATAATAAAATGTCTGCAAAAAGTTAGGCTTTTTCAAAATTATATTTTGGGACCCCACAGAGACTTTTCAAAGTCAGTTATCAAGCGTCATTCAGCCTTTGGTATCACTGTTCCTGAGTCTCCTAAATTCATCACCGCGACATAATATTAAACAGTCTCCCCTAGATTTCTAACGAATTTAATGTTTTCAGCCAACCCCAAATACAAGCCAGACAAGATGGGGTGCACAAGAAATCTGAACTTTACTAAATGCTTTAAAGAAAAATCGGTAAGAGAAGTCAAATGATGAATTTTTACCAATATATTCTCTTGAATTATGTCAAAAACGTTTTTTTAAATCTGCAATAGTCGATAACGTGTATTTCACCAGTCTTTAGTGACAATTCAGCCAATTGACAATTGACAATCAGCAATCGAAAATTGATCAAAATAAATAACCAGCATCCTTTTTGAAAGGATTCTACAAATAAATTATAAATCGATGGAAATAAAGCTCAATCAACTTCTGTGAATTAAAAAAGATAGAAATTTGTATTTGCTGATTATGTCTGTAGCTATACAAAATACCGTGTATTCATCCATACCACATCCCTTATGGATCCTCATCACCATCTCTTAACATAGGAAAACAAACTAACTCAGTAGCTAACTATTAGCGAGGGCACAATATGGAAACAAAGAATGGGAAAAGGAGACTTAGCTCTACACCTATAATTAATCTATAGTAATTAGTACCCTCCGGATCGGACACTGGTTCCGTAAGAGACCTGGACAGGGGCGGCAGGGGCAGCGTAACTTGGGGCAGAGTAGCTTGATCGAATAGCAGGGGCTTCGTAGCTGGATCGAATAGCAGGTGCAGAGTAGCTTGATCGAATAGCAGGGGCTTCGTAGCTGGATCGAATAGCAGGGGCTTCGTAGCTGGATGATCCGTACGAGTTAGAGGTGAGTCTGAGGGAGGCGGCGATTTCAGCTGGGATTGGAGGGGGTGTGGGCAAATGGTCACCAACGGCACGGAAACCGTTCTCATCGGCAGCCCAGCTGAGGTGGATGTTCTGTCCTTCGGGGGATGTGTAAGCGACGGAGCCGGTCTTGCTAAGGGAACTGGTGGACTGGACCATTTGACCGTATTCGTCTTGATAGCTGTTTCCCCGTCCTTGAACCACTCGGGTAGATTCGGACTGTCGGATTCCATTTCCGGTTTCAAATCTAAGGATTAGCAAAAATAAAAATTGATTTGTGAGCAATTGACTGCCTCAAAAAAATCAGGACAAAATGAGACTTACTCAACATCGCTCAATTCGCTCCCTCGGATTTCCTGGTTGAATCGGGTGATTGGGATAGCAGCCTGTCTAATCGCTGATGACCCGTATCCTCCTCCATAAGACTGAGGAGATGAAGATCCGTATGAGCTAGATTCCATTCGGACAGCCTGGCCGTAGTTGGCGGCCGCTCCGGCGATGAAAAGGGCTACGAGTGCCATCTGAAAAAATTCGGTTTTACGATTTTAAAAATATCCGAAAAACTTGCACCCAAAACTCTAAAGCTTTTGAAACTTACGGGATTCATTTTGAAGAGAATTTGGGAGGATTTTCTGGATTGCTGAGATATGATACTGGAGAAGAGACTCAAGTGAGTGATGCCTTAGCTCTGGAAATGGCTCCTTTTTATACTGAAAAATCACAAGGCTCTCGGATGACATTACAATAAGAAAAGTCTCTAGGGTTTTCCTATCCATGAAATGAAACTTTAGAATGCGTGTAACACTGTCCTTATCATCGTCTATTTCTGTACAAAATCAAAAAGCATGTCCTTGGCTCAGCTCGTCCCTTGAATATTTACACATGGGGCAGCAATGCATGGAGACAATCTAAATCCCTCCTGAAATAGAATGCCCTTGAGCTTTCGCTTTCACCCTCCCATCCACAACACAACTCCTTATTGGTCTTGTCAGAAAAGCAGTTGTTATTTATTAGAAGAAGCTATTTAAACTTTTATTAAGATATAGGTCATAGTTAACATTAAAATACTCAGCTATGCTCTTTCCAGCAGGTTTTTAAAAGGTCATATCTTGAATGGATAGGGAAGCTGTTACAACACACTGCCTACTCGCTGCTACCTCAACATAATTGATACGCTTTGACGACTAATTCTGGCTTGACGAAACAAGATAAGCCAAGTTACGCTTATCTTTGTAAAATTAGTGAGCTTTGTAGTTTTGACATGCTCAATTATGAATGCATTGTGTCATTTTCAAACACTGCTCTTATTTGGGAAAGCGTAATCCAAAATCCAATCACCAATGACTGGAGTGACTGTTAGATTTTTAATTGATGCACGCTAAAGACAAAGGAAAGTGGTAGACCCGAGGTGAGAAACTTTGTAACTACCGCAGTAGATAAAACATTTATTGTAATACAGGAAAAGGGTTAGACTTTTTAAATGGAAAGTTCCTCCTCAAGTGTCAATAAAAGTCTAATCAGGTTGGAATTTGTTGAGACAAAGTGATGCATTTTGGTACTGACACACTCGGCCTTATTAAGTTTTAAGAGCCCGGATGATGGTGATGATGATGTTGAGGTGACAGAAAGAGTTTACAAAGATTAAACAGATTAAAAGATGCACGACTCAACGGGCTCGTGTTCTTTTTTAAGCTTTAGAACGATATCAATATTAAGTTGTGGGCTTTAGAATTTGAGCATGCTGTTTGTCTAGTTAAATGCACTTTAAATAATTTTTCTCGGAAGCTCATTATAGTTAAGAGCTGATGCTGTAACCGGATACAAAACAAGGGGATGGATGACTTTTGAAATTTGAAATAAAAATTAATCAGACTAATCACAAACTAAATCTCTCTTGAGCATTAAAGGAATCGTATAAATAGAGGTGAGAAGTTATCTAAAATTATCAAACAGTTGACTTTCAGAGCTTTTGAGGAATACAGCAACTGGGAAAATAAAAGGATTGCCGATTTTAAATTTAAAATAAAGCTAAGCTTCAAAAACAATCGCAAGTTTTTAAAAGTTTTTTTATTAACGGGAAACAGTACGAGAGGACTCAGATTTTTCTGAAAACTCAACAAAGTAAATTTTTGAATTAAAGTTTAATAATTTTTTAATCGTTTATCTTAACTTTTAAAACCCAGAATTGCAGCATGGGTTTGCTCAAGCAATTGCTAATTATGTCGGCCATAATACCAATCTCGCTGAGCGTATCTTCTCCATCATACTACAGTCCACACCCACCTCCACCAAATTCATATCATCATTATAACTACCCCCCACCAACTACCACGACCCCACCCCCTCCTCCTCCCCACTACCCCTACTACCCTCAGTCTCACTACCCCCCAACTCCACCACCCGACGCTCAGAACTCGAGCCAACAACAGCAAAAGACAGTTCTCGCCATCTCCAGCGTAATTCTCCCGGCAGAAGACTCCGGGAATGAAGAGGACTATGAAGAAGACGAACCGCAAGAGCAAGACGCGTATGGACAACAACAGGGTCAGCAGGGTCAAAACGGAAACCAAGGAACCGGCCTGTACATCATAGTAGCCCAGCAAGGGGATCAAGGACAGAGTCAGGATTCTGGATCTGGTTCTAACTCAGCACAGAGCAATGGAGGAGGTCAGGGTTCACGTTCAAGGTCCCGTCCATCCCAAGGCTCATCTGGTGGTGGGAGTCAAAGACATTCATCCAAAGGGGGACGGGGCTCCCAGTCGTCCGGGAATGCAGGAGGGAATACTAACACTCTCATTAAATTACTTCGAATTCAATCCAGCCAGAATGAAGGAGGGTCAGGTCAACATAGTCAACAAGGAGGTTACCCTCCAGCAGCATCAGGGTCATCCGGTGGGGGTGGGAGAAGTCGTCAGCAATCTGGAAGTCGGAGCTCAAGCTCAAATTCTCAGCAGTCAGCTACAGCTTTGAAAATCATTTTGCCAGCACCGCCAACGACTACTACAACAACGACCACCCCGCCCCCACCACCTCCACCCCACTATCCTCATCATCCATATGGATACCCGGTGTACCCACATAGTTACCCACACTATTCACCAAGGGCTTATCATCACCATGTCCCTTCTTACCATCATCCAGTTCCAGCCCCTTCTTATCACCATCCAGCCCCAACCCCTTCTTATCACCATCCATCCCCACCCCCCTCTTATCATCACCATCCGGCCCCAGCCCCGTCTTATCATCATCCGGCCCCTCAACCGAAATATCTTTTAAAGCCAGTTCACCATCAACCTCGACCTCAAGAAGAGGAGGATTCTGAGCCCCCAGCCGAGTATTCTTACTCCTACTCTGTCCACAGCCCTCTTACAAACGATTTCAAAACTGTCGAGGTGAGAAGATACTTGAAATAATTTTTTAATCATCTAAAAAAACTCCTTAAGTTTTACTTTCAAACTTGAAAAATTGTACTTGATTTTCCACCGATTTTCCTTTCCTTTGGTGGAATTCTTTGTGAGACTGTCATTAATGAATAAAAACTTTTTAAAAAGACATCGGTGACAATTTTGCAAGTTTGTTTGTACACATATAAAACCAATTCGAAATAGATGTTTGAGTCAGGTTCATGCTCGTTCTCCGTGGCCTATAAATCAAACACTATAGATCGAAAATGGATTACATATGATTGCATTTGATAATGTAAAGCTACTGCAACCGAGTTGATTAAAATTCAAAACTCCAAAGGGGGTCTTTATAAATTTGTCAGTTTGAGAAAAATACTTCCGACTTGTGAACACAAGCCCAAGAGAGAAGCCACTCACAAAATAAATGACTAAACTAGTTGCATAAGATTTGCTATACAAAAAATAAAAGCCAATAGCAATTGTAACAAAGAGAGCTGATGAAAAAGGGATTGCCCATCAAACCCAAGCCTTGATTCATCAGCCTAATTATCCACCTCGCCCAAGATTCAGACTTCAACAGAACAGCTAGATTTTAAATTGACAATATTATTACATTATTTAAAGTCAGTAATTACTGGGTCACATAGCCCTCGAGAACAAAGGAAGAAGATTTAAGAGGGAGATATGAGGACAAGGAATTGCCTAATCTTAATCAGGGAGTTAACAAAATATGCAAATTCCGACAAACTATTATAATTTTATTATTCTTATAGAATCCCTAATTTACAACCAACGCGGCATCCCCCTCGTAACAGTCGTGAAGCCTTTCATTTTTTAGGACTTTAAACTAGTTTATGTGCATTTGGAATACTACAAGGAAGATTTAGGGTAATTCGGTACAAAACAAAACAATTGAAAGCCGATCCTTTCTTACTTGCCATCGGTTCCCACTATATCGGGCATCGATGACATGTGTGGAAGGAATGTATATTTAATATTTTTACTTGACTGTTTGATATTCGGGGCAGTGTGCTACTTTTAGCATTAACTGGGTACGAATGGGCGCCAGGTTTAAAGTGGAACACACGCATATACAAAGATTTCTAACCGGTTCTTGTTACGCTAAGAGTCCCTGCATCCTGTAATAATAATGGAGTCTTAAATTTTTGTGTTTTGCAACCTAGTTGTAATCTGTTTAGAAATGTCTATAAGAAATATATATTTCCGTTCAACCAACATGGTGGATTTTTAATTTGAAACCAATCCTATGGTCAGCCATGAGGTCAAACAAGTATGCGTGGGTTTACTTGAAAGTGTGGAGGTCAATCTATCCATTTTTTGTACCTGGACATTGTACTATGTACTCTAGGATGTATCTAGGTCATTGCTCATTACATAAAATGTTTTTTCTTCTCCTAATGGAGTGATTTTGATTTATAAGCCATTAAGCAGCAGCCCCATTGCCTCACTCGATCTCTTTTGTCACAGTTGATTTTATTTGTAACAATGGACTTGATTTATTGAGGATTAGGCTGAATAGCATGTCACATTAGCTAATCAAATACATCAAAGCCCTTCTCATCTCTTTTGACTGTGGTCAAATGTGCGTAAAGCATGGGCTGCTGAAGAATGATTATTCAAGTCTTGGGTTTTAGTTGAAATACTTTAATTTATTCAGTATGATAAACATTTTAAGTACAACAAGTTTAACTTGGATGTAATTAACAGGAGAGCCGTGAAGGTGACGTGGTCCGAGGAAGCTACAGCCTCGTCCAGCCCGACGGTGTCCTAAGGACGGTGAGGTACTATGCAGATTCTGAGAATGGTTTTAATGCCGTCGTGGAGAATACACCCTTGGCAGGTCTGGACAGCTCTCCAAGGCCTCATTCTCATCATGGGGACAAGGCTTGATTTATTTTGTTAGGTTTAATTACAGATCCCTCTGCCCAAATCCGAGTAGCTCTAATTGCTCAAAAGAACTTGAAACTCCTTTTTTGGGTGTTTTCTAGAGTATGACTCTTACCGGTTTTGATTGTTAAAAGGGTTGAAGGGCTAAGTGTGCAAATCCATTCGCACGTCTCTGTCATTGTTTTGGTTTAGTAAGAACAGAGAGAAGAGTGGCGTTGGTTTAAAATTTAAATAAATCATTAAACTTTTAACTGCTTGTTTTTATGAGGATAGTTGATTTGTGGGTAAGATTGGGATTTTTTACCTTGAAAAGTGAGGAGGAATTTGAAACATGTAGTTTTTCTTGACATTAACAAGAGTAATAAATATAAGTGTTTACAAGCATTTAAAGACAAGTTAGCTACTTGCAGTTCTATGGGTATATGTGACTTGAAAAGCTCTTACAGATTATTTGTAAGCTATACACAGTTTCTAAGCGTTTGATCGGGTACAAGATCTGGATGGTTACAATTAGAATTATTTTCAAAGGATCTCTGAAATGGCACTGCAATCCCATTACAAAGGGTCATAAAGTAACAATAATAATAATAATAATAAATTACTTTAAATTTGAAAAGACCATTGATTTCCAATGAATTTCGGAAAGACATGAAAAATGGTACTTTAATTAGCTCTTGGTCATTAACACGTGAGCTCTTAATGGTTTTCACTCATTTGAAATTATGAGTAACGGAGTGCTTAGTGTATCGATGCAAATTGGGTAGTTGCAACTACTGCAATACAGTTAGTAGTTACAATTTAAAGAAAACAGCTCAGTCTGTGAAATCCTACAATGTTAGTTCTCATTAATATTACAAGCACGTGGCATATTTCTTAATTCTCAGTGTAGATATTTAAAATGAAAAAAGTAACTCTTCTATCTGCTATCTGAACTAATCTCTGATTGCATACCAGAGGGCTAACTAATTTGACAAGATCATGACTAGTTTCTTGAGGCAGTAATTAGTCAATAGGTGTGAGTACATCTTTTTGCTACTCATTTTTTTAAATGATAAATTTGGAAAAGTTTTTATGAAAAGCTAATGGCGGCTTTTGTAAAGTCACACTGGCTCAACTTTATTCAGTCCCAATGTATAGTTTCTATATCTACAAGATATATAGAATCAACGACAGATGAATTATAGTTTTAAAATGATTAATATAACTAACAAAACTCTGTAAAAGAAATACAGGAAGCTTGGTGTTGGCATTCCTTTGACAGCCAGACAGAAGTCATGAGAATAAATCCATCAATTATTGGGAAAGAGGTTACTAACTCACTTACTGTCCAGAAGTCCATGTACAAATAAAAATAAAACTAAGCTACACAAGTCACAAATAGCAAAATAAACTTTAGGCTAGTTACAAAGTCAAAAAAAGCCCAGCCCTTTAAAAATCAAATATTAACCAGCGTAGCTTAAAACCTATAAATAATTACGATAACAATTACACCAAGACTCTTCCATTTAAAAAATAAATATGCATTTAAAATAAAATAAAACAGGCCAAAGTTTGCAGGTTAATAACGCAGGGGGAATTGACACTATTTATTTTATTAAACTACTTGTAATCAGTGTAATTACATTTTAATTGAATTCTTTTCTTAACTCATATGCCACTTAATTACCCTTTCAAATTTCCATCCTACTATAATGACACTTAATATATTTCTATATTATCCACCACCATCTCCGTCAGTACGAATCATTAGAATCAGACCGAGATGCTGAACTCATTCTACATTTTTTGTCTAGACTCGTCTATTTCGACTATTTGAACGACTTGAATGGATATGGATGGGCGTGGCCTAAGTGTGTGTGTGATTGTAATTGTAATTGATATTGTAGTAACAGATCTGAGTCAACTTAATTTCGTAAGGGGATCCCACAGTCCTCATGTCCTCAAAGCACCTGAGACCTGAGATCTTTCAAGTTTGAGGTAGGCCTATCTGATCAGACAATCTGGTTGCATTATAAAAGATCCAAATATGTCTAATGTCCTCCTGCTGGGCACTTGCATCATTTATTTTTAAAAGACTGCTCAAGTCTGTAGTGTGATTTGCAAGGTGCAGCCGCATTTGTGTTTTTCTTATCAGATGGGCTGGAGGGATTGTATGTTAATAAATATGGGGATGCTTGGGGGGATTTTTATTGATTGGAAATCGATTCAGATTTTAGTTGTGTTGAGTATTGTATTGGCTTTGTTAATTCGGCACTCACACTCATCATTCCTTGCTCACAAGCTTGAGGATGAGATATGTAAACATGCTTAATGCATTTTGGAGGGTGGGCTGTATTGAATTAATTGCCATTAATTGCTTAATCTTAGTTAAATTAACTAATATTGATAATTTTTTAGGTACAGATTTCTTTTGTTCACGTAATTTATGGTTTAAGGGAGGACGTTTAAAGAATTAAAATTTGGCTTTTGAGGTATTTTTTCTGTGCTAAGAGTGGGAGAGTGACAATTACAGCCATTGCTACTAATCAATTATTCAGTGTGAAAAGATTGTTTTAAAAAGAGTTTTTAAAATCCGTGAAATCCACGTATAATGCTGATAATCAAGCTTTTAGTCCTTTGTAAAAAGTCAAGTTTAAAATTAATTACAGAGGTACAATGGAAGGACATGAAATACTCTCAATGATTGTAACATTATAAAAGTTAACAATGTGTTTATATGATAAGCATATGCAGATGTATACCTCAAGTGAAAAATACTATAAAACAAGTCGTGAAATGAATAATAACATTATTATTAAATATTTCCAAAATCAAGGGTAGTGAGCACCACTGCAGCAGGTGAACAATATAAATCCAACTGGTTTAGTTTCCAACAATGAGCTGAGAGTCCAATTAGAAGTAACCATAAGTGGAAATGCAAGTCCAAAAAAGTGACAATGAATGCACAATTGCCGAAACGTTATTAGAGGATTTTAGTTTATCAAAATGGGAGTAGTAATAGCGTCGTTACATATGGAATGGATCATCACGTTGACAGTGCATTTCGTAAGCATTTCTACTAAACTTCTGTTTATTTTATTTTGATACTAAATTTCCCTTATTTCAGGTGCTTTAAGAATCCCAGGATGCGATTTAAATTTTAAGCTCTGGTCATCTAAGGCGTCGTAATTTTTTTTAACTTTTTATAAATTTTTAACAGTTTAGACAGATAGGCTTTTCTTTACATTTACAAATATACACATTCTTACTTTATGACGTGTTTTTCCTCCCGTCTATAGCTCGATTTTTTTATGCGGTACGATTCGTTTCATGCAAATTATTTAATTTTGATGTGAAATTATATGCATATATTACAAGATTACTTAAATTAAATCCGAAAACTTAAGTATCATAAGAATTTCATCCAAATGTGTCTTCAATTGCGAGTGTATGTGCATTATTAGTTGATTTATGAATAAACTGACTACAACTTGTAAAACAAATCCTTTAAACTAAAGTAAAAAAAAACAAAAAAAAACGCTTATTTGAGGTCAACCACAGTTTAATATGGTGGTCATATATTTGATATTGAATTGCTTCCTTGCATCATACTAAAAAAATGTAACATCCATATTTTAATTCTCACAGTCCTGATAATTAAATGTCTGAAGGTGTGAATGAGCAAACGAGCTCTGTTAGTTCTGTTAGTTATAGTTACTCTGTAAAGTTTAAAAGCATTACTCTAAATACGATCTACATTGTTACATGCTGATTAGTGATTATATTCTTGAGTATAAATATTTCCTCCTCCTGATCACATTTCTCTCGCCAAGTTGACCAGCCAAGGCAAGAGAGCCTTGAATTCTTGTAGCTAAACGTCTTAAACAATATAGTACGCCAAGTTGATCAATTAAAGACAAGGCATGGTCACTCTGTATGTCCATGCGGCGAACGCGTGCTGATCATTTACTGATCTCGTTTTTCAACATTTTTTCCCTCTCTTAATTAATAGCAATCAATTGATTAAAGGGGATGCCGTACGAGTCAAAGGCCTTATTTAGGAATGTGCTCCATATTTCGACCTTGTCTGCTGAAATAAGAATAATGACAGCATGGGACAATTTTTTTTTACCTCAAAATTTAACAAGACCATCAACATTTTTAGCAGCTATTAAACATAAGGATTTACGTGATTGGTCACGGTGCATTTGTCACGAATGTCCCAACGGCATGAGCTAATAATTTATGTCAATAACCAGTTCTCCTTCAATACGAGTTTCCTACTAGTTTCTTTAATAATTTGTTTAAACATTAAAAGTAAATTTTTTTACTTTCAATCGATCATTTGTAAAATAAAATGCATGGAATGTTTTACATCAAGTAAAACTTGGTAGGATGATCCACAGAAGTCAAATTTATCTATTATCAACTCTCACCTTCTTGACACAATGAATAGCTGCTCAATCTCCATTGGTCAAATCGGAATAGAATGACATCGTAAAGACATGTGTCAAAGTGTCAACTGTCCAACTGCTCAAGAGTCCTTATTAGTAACTATCAGAATTCTCCTAAACCAATAAACCGAGGACTGAGGTCAATATGTCAATCAAAAGCTCTGACCTCAACTAGTATAGAGTCTAAAAAATAAAATTGAGAATAACTTGACCTTTGACCGCAGTGATTTAATAAAAAAAAATCTTATTTTCTTGCGGGGTAGCAGTTGATTATAATTGTTAAATATTAATCAGATTCAATCTCTCATCTCGATGATCAATGGAGTAATGATAAAATAGGGCTACTAAGGAGTTCCCAAGAATGTTGATCAATTAATCAAAAAATGTCATCCCTTGCCGAGGTCCGTATTTTGAAATTTTGATGGGCAATTAACTGCATGGGCAGTGACGCGTGTAGGAGATGGAGTAAGAATAACATCAACTAGGGCCTCCACATAATACAAATATGCAAATACAATTTGACATTTCTAGATTAGCCGATTACGAAAGAAGACTTCTTAATGTTATTGGGACTTTTCCCTCTGCTCTACTAGCTATGATAATATTATGAGACAAGAATACATTATCATATTATTACATTAATCTCATTCTACATCTCTTATAATTTCTTGCCAGCTTCAGTCATCTTAGGAATGACAATATTTTTTTTTAACATTTCGGACCATTCGGGGCAAACAATTTAAATCTCTCCTCGAGCAAGTCTACCAACCTTCAGGGTTTAAAAATAAAAGTGGAACCAATCTTCCAAATTCAAACAATACTGTAAACAAATGCTATTGAAATTTTTTAAAGCACCCTTCTATACTATAGTCATACTGTGTTTTATTGAATGACCTCAGGTCACTGTGGCGTCAGCGACAAAGTGTCATGCCCCACTCTTTCCGCCAAAGAGAACTGACGATAATTAGGGTCACGTCCTCCTCATTTTATATCTGTCCACCTAGCATCAGCTTCCATAGGTGGAGGTTTGTATGCAAATTTAAATTTAACTGCATTCCACCAATCCATAATCCCACTCTACATTTAGTCATTTATTTATAGGCCATGAGAAATGGCTGATGCAAAAATCTTGGCTGATGATTTCATTCATTTCCATGCGAGATGGACAAGGTGATCGACATTGTGATTGACTCTTTTTTTATTTTAAGAAACGGAAGGGCGAGGCTTGTAAAAAAATATTTTTTTGACAATAATTAACTAACTTGCAACAATGAAGTCATTACGTGTGCATTGATATACCATATAATACTATTATCACATTTAATTCCGAGTCTTCCTATTGAGAGAGATTTGGGAACCTTTGGGTACTTTTCAGCTCAATTATGAGTCATAATTCAACAATAGCCCAACAATGTAAGATAATAAAATTAGGAAATGCTTTTTCCCAAACTTTCCACTATTGACTATGAAAGTGTTAATTACAATAACAGATTAGTCCACGATATTCAATGACGGCAAAACGGATGTAATTTCATTCCCCTATGGACCGACATTCGACATAAACGGTCAACTTGACACTTCATTTTCAAGATAAATCTCAAATATTTTCTATTCTAATAAAAAAAATCCCATCTAAGGAGATCAAGTTTGTATTATCTTCCTATTTTGGTAAGCTTATCTCCAAGAAGCACACAATACCTCCCCCTTAAATTTAATCTACTCCTCTTACATAACATCTTTTTAAAAAATGATAACACACCGTCCTTCAATATACATAACACCAAGACCAATCTACCCTTTACAAGATAATGGTAATCACATGATGATGATGTGATGAAGACTACCTTTCAATTTCATTTGACTTAATTTTTCTCCTCCGTAAAATTTATGGGAATGAGAGTTGATTGCACCTGACTCAACCTGCAGTACAGATTACAGATCACAATGAAATGTAAACACACCAAGAGTGGATCCCACACCATCGACTCGCTACAGTTTTGAATTACCTATATACGAATTAGATATACCAATACCTTCCTTAACTTAGCATCTATCAAGTATCTAAAAAAATCGCCAATAAGTAGATGGGAACTGACGCATAATATATAATTTAAAAAAATCCACACACACAGACACACATACACACTTGATTCTACAAGTGAGAAATAATAGATTTATTTCCAATGTCCATTACAAGACGCCCAGGGGGTCACACCCTAACCCTCGACCGGCAATCCTTCATCATCTCTCTATCTATGGCTTGCATAAATATAATATCATATCATCTCAAGGCATAAATATCTTTAAATGTGTGTTTATTGCCCACAAGCCTATTGAACTATATATGTAGATCACTTTTTTTCAATATGTACTTTAGGCCATTCGTTATTATTGGCACTAAAGGGGGATTTTTTATATTTCATAGTCGACCAAGACTTGTACGAAAATAAGCCGAGGGGGGAATGAATTTTCAAGTTGAACTTAAAGTATAAAAAGGATCTGTTTGGATGACAAGAGCACTTCAGTCCGATTATCTCTTCTCAGTCTACATCTTCTTAGCAATCGTGGAAAAACCAAGAATCATCACCATGTACAAGGCAAGTTGCTCACAAATTGTAAACTAGTCGAAGAGCCCAAACTTGTCGACACTGTGTCTACACTTTGAGTGTGAGCTAATTGGGAATTTTAATTCATTTCGATAGGTTTCCGTCTTTCTTGCCCTGGTGGCTGCCGCTTACGGTGGTGTCGTCGCCCCCGCTGCTGTCTCTTACAGTTACGGAGCCCCTGCCGTCCGAGTAAGACATACCTCACTTTTTTTCTTCTGAAATTCGGTCCCACCGAAATCCATGAGAGGAACAAAGGAATTCAGATTGATCCGTGTGGAACCGTTTTGTGGGTTTGGTCCTAGAGTGCTCTATTTGTCCCGGATAGAATCGGGTGGGATGAGGGATATTCAGGGATTTACATTTGCACTGTCCAAACTCTGGGAAATCCGATTCCACTGGAACGATCTGTTTGAATGGAATGGACTAAAAATATGTATATTATCATTTATAGGCTTATGCTGCTCCAGCCTATGCCACCCAGGCCTATGCTGCCCCAGCTTTCGCAACCCAGGCCTATGCGGCCCCAGCTTTCGCCACCCAGACCTATGCTGCCCCAGCTCTCAGGGTAAGTTGCGGGTAATCGTAATGCTCCTTAACCATCCTTGAGGAATCCGTACATTGAAGAGATTCAAAGTATTTGCAAAATCGATAGCCCACTGAGTCACTACAGTCAACATTGCTGTTTATTTTGGTAAAAACTAAGGTGGAACTGAATAGAGATATTGGGATGGCAAGGAATTGGTAAAAAGTATATAAAAGAGTTGATGTTGACACAAAAGTGGTATATAAACTCCCTGAGGGATGCACTTCTCATCATTTTTTCCCTTACGATGATTCCCAGTCTGGTTTTGTAATTGCAATATTCCATCCTCAACGCAAAAAGAATTGGAATCGAATTTAGCAGGCCAACTTTGTTATCTCGAGTTTTGCTCAGTCTACGGCTTGTTAATCGGGTGACGCTCCCTTTTGATCTCGAGGCGGAAATTGACTTTTTATTTGCCTACAAAAGAATCGAAAATATAAATATAATGTCCATCTATTTTGATATTCCAGGCTTATGCCGCTCCAGCTGTCTACAAGGCCCCAGTTGCCATTGCCAAGACCGTCATCCAGCCAGAGCCCTTCGACCCTAACCCACAATACAACTACGGATACTCCGTGTCCGATGCTTTGACCGGAGACTCCAAGACTGCCACCGAATCCCGGGACGGAGATGTTGTCAAGGGACAATACTCCCTCGTCGAGCCAGACGGTTCCATCCGAACTGTCACCTACACCGCCGATTCCATCAATGGATTCAACGCTGTCGTTGAGCGAACTGCTGGAGCTCCAGTTGTCAAGAAAGTCGTTGCCCCTGTCGCCTATGCCGCACCCCAAGTTTATTCCGCTGCACCAGTTCAAGCCGTTCGATACGCTGCCCCAGTTCAAGCCGTTCGATACGCTGCCCCAGTTCAAGCCGTTCGATACGCTGCCCCAGTTCAAGCCGTTCGATACGCTGCCCCAGTTCAAGCTGTCCGAGCTTATGCCCCTGTCCAAGCTGTCCGAGCTTATGCCCCAGCCGTTGCCACCTATGGTGCCCCAGCTTACGCTAAGGTCGCTGGCCCAGCCGCCATCGTCTCCACCTCTTTCAGCAGCCCAATTCAATCTTATGCTTATTAAGTGCCCCGTTTCATTTATTTAATCACAAGGCCCCACACACGAAGTTATGATTTTGCTCAAAATCTTCTCTGAGACTGTTCCCTCTGTTGTATCATACTAATTTTTATTACCTTTTACCCCCTCTGCAAAATGTGATAGAGAGCTTCTTCTTCTGCTGCCCCCTTCCCCCTGTTTTCCCTTGTTGTGTCATTTTGTCCGATAAGAACTTCTTACGCTTTTTCTGTTAAATCTGTCTATAATCGCTTGAACTTGTGCTTTACTTGTTTAGTCTAGCACTGCCTGTTATTTATTGAGATATTCTGTCTAAAATATGAGAACCCCTGGAAGATCTGTGGGCAAACTCTCACTTGTGTGAATCCAAAATAAAATAATGTTTATAAGCAAATTTTACAAACTGTTTAGTCCATGGTATTCTAAATTCATCATACCAATATCATGCATTCTTGGAATCAAAATTCAGATCGTTTTTCCTACATGATCCAAACGGGTAGTTTGAAAATGTTTTGGAATTTCAAATAGAATAATATGTGCAAAATATATATTATTAGCAGATAAACTATAGACTGTTCCAAAGTTGATTCATCTATAATGGATATTAATTCAGTTTTCAGAGGGATCCCCCACGGGACTTGTTGATCCATTTACTTTCAGTTTCAGCTGTGCATGTCACCACAACTATGAGAAACCACAACTGACGAACTTGCCACCCGACGAGCTCGAGCACCGATCAGAACTTCCTGGAAACATGGTCCGTACAACTAGTCTCTAGAGTTGTTGGGGAACATGCCGTTTTGAATAATTAATTAGCACGGAGAAGCTAACTTAATTAGTCACACTTTAGACTCAAACAATTAAGCTCTCATCTTTGATGAGGAGGATTTTCAGAGTCCTCCGACTATATTTAGATTCTATTCTATTATCAACAGATCTCGGGGCCTTAGTTTAACTTCTTTACAAACGTCATCCATCGATTCCAGCTCTTCTCTCCTTTCATTCCTTAGAATGCCCGAGCTATAGTAAATGGATTTGAGACTCGGATTTTACATAAATTATTTACCCTTTTGTGCCCAGGGTCTCCCTATGCTAATACGTTCTTTAAATAAGTCCCACGTCGCTTCATATGACGAGAGTACTATAGTGTACTAGTAATTTCTTAGAATTTAAGGCCAACCGGCCCGTCATAAAGGGCATTGCTGACACGGCAGAAATGTAAATTTAATATTTTTAGAGGGCACCAGGCTCAAAGTGTGACATACTCAAATTGATAAGAAGTGTCCAACTCCCTTTGCAGATCTGCGACTAAATAATGTTTTAAAAAAAAAATAAATCTGTCGTCAAGGAGCGATGCACAAATTTTTTTAAATAAACAAATGCTTTCACGGTTTAGGTTTGTGTTAAAATTAAAGCAACGGTAGGCGTGAAAATGCATTCAGACCTACCTATTTTAGGTTTATGAGCACACAGGCAGGTCTATCCAACTGTACCCGAGGGGATTGTCAACAAGATCCACCCAGGGTACTACAGTCCGAACAGCTGACATAGGATTTTTATCTGGGTATGGAAGCCGAGACAAAGTCTACAAAGATTGACCCCCAGGGTGACAAGGTCAATGATTCGAAATATTTGAGTATACCAGACAGCTCGGAATCGGAATTAATCCCAAGCGGATCTCTCCCAGGTAGTAGCACGGGTAACAGTCAAGAATCCCATCATTCTGAAACCCGCCGCCAGAAGAAAGTTTCTAAAACTGTGTGTTATATAACCCCCCTCATCATCCTATTCATCGGTTCAATCGTAATAAAATGAACACACTTAGCAATCATAGCAATTATATTTAACTATCATAATATCAACTCCATTACAATGTAAATTAATATTTTAAAAGGCTGCGGTAGGCGGGGCCGGCTACTTCAATTTCCAAGCCTTTCTGGATGACCGAGAGTGGAATGAAATACTCGAGAGGGACCAAGTCTTCGCTAATAACATCAAAGGGGACTCGTATTTCAAGGGACAAATTTTAAGCAACATTCCATCCCTGGGCAAAGCCGTACTGACCCCTGAGTTAAGACAGAAATTGCATAGAGACCAACTGCTGGAGACGGTGACCCTAGCGCTGGATGCCGTTTTTCTAATCACGGCCATCCTTCATCTCATCCTGTTCGTCTTCTTTAGGAAAATCAGGCTCAAGCTTAAAATCGTAGGATTTAGTATGTCCTCATCCCATGGAGGCTCAAGGAGGTTTTAAAATAATGAGAATTTTCTAAATATAATTTTAGATGTATCTCGGGTACGGAATTGGTGGGATCCTATTATTCTCAGGAATGATTCTGCTCATCATTTCTTGCCTAGTGTTTATTAATTTGGGCTACCTGGACGTTCGGATCAGGTTGGAGAAGTCGGTTGCAGGGACAGGGAACGGAGTTCACATGGACTTCTTGAATCGCTACAGCGATCATAGACATAAAGGATCGTTAAGTTCAAGTGTCAAAAATAATGGGGACGAATGCTTTCGGGTCAAAGAAACGTCGCTCCATGCCCAGTACCAAGCACAGCTTCTGCTTATAACAAAAATCTGTGCTTTTCGATATGCAGAGATGAACCATAATGACCCGTGCGTAAACTCCCATGTCGATCACATCGTATTCAACAATAAGACTTACAAGGCTAAGGACTTGGCCGCGGTTCATATCTGTCCCTCTGACGCTTACAAACTTATAGCCTGCGTAAGCCTCACCCCTTTGGCAAATGGTCCATGAATTAAGGGGATGTTTTAAAGAAAATAAATTTAAAGGGGCTGCTGCTACTAGGAACTCTACTATGCTGGCTGATCATGTGGCTGGGCTCACATGCCATACACGAGCTACTGGAGCCCCATTTTGTCAAAGATAGATTGGTATGGACGCCAAGATCTGTTAAAGGAATTGCGGGATGGTCACCTCGAGGTCGGGAATCCATCCCTTCATACATGCAGATAGAGATGTCGATGAGGCGAAGGTCAACTCAAGCCGTAGAAGGGGTTGACATGGGAATATTAGAAGAGATGTCTCCGCCTGGACTTGGTTCTCCCTCCTTAGTCTCCTTGCTTCATGTGGAAAACCCCCTTCAACAGAGTTTGATGACTATGGCACCCAACATGATAATCCGGCCACCGAAGGCTCACCTACGATTATTCAGAGATCACCTCGCACCCGAAGTTCTGGAAAAGCCTTCAAACATATCCTGGTTTGATTAGATGACTTATAAATGTGCATTGCAAATTTATCGTTCTGGTGGCAGTAAATTTGGATTTTATACCCTCGTGTATTTTTTCTGTCCATTTTAAAGCATACTGTTTGCATTAGATATTTCCCACCTTCTATATTATTTGTACGTTTTAGGTCCAGAGGATTCAGTTTCAAACTGCAAGAGTCTTGTCTGGGCGTATTAGTTGATGTTAGTAACAGATACAGCACAGGCTCTATGAAATCCCCTCGTACTGTGCAGTAGAACTTGAGAAGACGACGTAGAAAGTTATTTCTACCTTGACCACTTCACCTTGAGGGGATAAGAGGTGTAATTAAGAGTGGCATGACGTCATAAGCAATCTTAATAGAATGGCAAGGAGTGTGGAAAATAAGAGATTTGCTCAAAAGGCCTTAATGGATGAACATATCTTAAAGAAATGGGATTACTTAGAGGAGGAGGTGGTCGTCTTGGTCGTATAGAGTTGTGAGATGGATAGCATAATTGTTATTGGATTTACTCGACCCCCTCTGACTTTTATACTTTCTTCACCTGTCTTACCAATCTATAGATAGACCGGCTTATCCATTCCTACTCTTGTAACATTACAGCAACTTTCCCAACGACTCTTTGATAATTCTTTGGGAAATAAAAAGTGTAGGAAGACACAAAGGCTCAATGAACGGAACATCCCATGAATTGGTTCGTCAGGCTGTATATGTTGGTACTTGAAATATTATTCAATTTTATTATTTAATGGAGAAAGCATTAGCTCTTTTCCATCAGCTTATTAAATTTTCTGACAGTCTTTCCATTTTAATTGAGCGAGAAGCTTCTCTCTCATAGAGTAGTTAGTGGTACGGATTCAGACATCTTCAAGATCAAGACCTACCCCTAGGCTTAGATAATATTATTTGATAGAAAGCCTTGGAAATTACTATTGATTGGGTGGAAGGGAGCGGAAATTACAAGTTCTTGGAGGTAGGTCAGTCGGGCTGTGAATTTGTATTCATGGGAAAGTGCAAAGGCATCCCTTGGGACTTCCCTATCATTTCCACTCCGACTAAGCCTGAGTTATGACTTTCTCATCCTTTCTCGCCTTTTATTACAATACTACAACTTTTTTAGACCAAGTTATATTTAGCCAACGATGATCCCTTGGGACGCGGCACACATTCTATTTATAAAACTCAAAGGGTCCACTAGGGACTGTCCATGAACTACGGAGTTGAAAAGTCCTAGGTATTTGACTTTTATCCTGATAATCATAGTTACATCTTTTTCCACTTGGTCACAATTATGGTCGATAGATGCTTGGTTCTTTTTTAACCAATTTAAAATCCAAACTGGATGTGGCAGTGTCCCTCGTGACATTTCTGAAAGCCTTGGCCTTAATAAACCATTTTCATGGTATTCCATCCCTGTACCAGTCTCTGAAGCGGCCTTATAGAATATTCGAAGCAGCTTCGGGATTTTTTCGAAAACAATATGCACAGATTTTTTTGAATCTATAAGGCGGTGGAATTATGAAAATATGGTCCTAGCAGTAAGGGATGTGGTTAAGATTGTGCTTAAAATAAATCTTCCTTGCCTTTGTGTGTTAGCATAACTATCGTAATTTATGATAGCTCCCCAGTCCAGATACACTGCCTCGCGTTTTTTTCAAACTCCAGCAAAGTTATTATGGTCTTGTCGATAGAAAGGCTGAGAATTTATTGTTGGACGTCAGGCCGGATTATCCAACTTGTGTGAGTATTGACCCTGCAAACAGAAAGTTTCAAGCTTGTTTATTTCATATAGCCCGTCCTCATTGTCAACCAACTTGCCAATATAACAGTGTGGAGTTTTGCATCAAGATATTTATACCTTCGAAGGCCTTGGGGGGGGGGAGAGAACTTAGTGGGACAACTTGCCGAATCACGAGCCAGGGAGTATTATTTATGTTTAGTTATAAAATACCGTCATACAATTCACCAAAAATTCTCCCGAAATTGGGAGTTCTGGGACTTTATTGTTGGTTGGGGCAAGGGCAAGGCAGCAGCTCCATGGGAAAATCCTTCGACCGATTTGACCCATTTTCGAACTTAAATTTGTCTCAAAAGACTTGAGTTATCACGTGACAGTTCAACTAAAATTGAATCGAAATACCTTTCAACGAGCTTGAATTATTTGTTATCTTTTAATAATATCGCTTACCTGGTTAAGTGTTAACTATTTATTTATGAGTATTAAAATAAATCAATATGGTCACACGCTCGTCCCAATTTAGGAACATGGAATTCATACAGATAATTCTTAAACAATTGCAAGACCCATTCCATCGATTCTTGTTACTGTCGAAAATGAACTTCAGCAAGCTTCGTATTAAGAATAATAGGGATGAAATCAATGAAGTATGGAAGACATACAAAGTCTATAAAAAGTCATCGGAATCAGTGCGTGGGATTTAATTTAATGGCTTACCAAAAATATAACGAATGTATCGATACAAATCTGGATTTAAGTATGCAACGAAAAAACCTCCCTGGTTTTAAGAGACCTCTTAATTTAAGCCATTAGTTTTATTATCTTTTCATATCCGGTTGGCGAATACACTACAACACACTTACGTGCCTTTAAAGCTAACAGTACATGTTTTTGGGAAATTTTTGTTTTTTTATTTTTTTATTGAAGATTTTTTGTAAATGTACGTTTAACGGAGCACGGGAATGCCATGCTAATCTTAAATTGTGTGTTTGATTAGAGATGCCCGAATCATTACTTTCATATTAAATTGGCATACACAGGTTTTAGACCTTACTTTACTTTCAACATCTTTATTCAAATTCAGAATAAGTTAAAACAACAATCATTTCAATAAATAAAATTCAACATGCCACGATACTTTCGAAACCTATTAGTTTTTTACAACTACAGTCCATCTCTGCCTAACAAAAAACTGCAAATGTCATTGACCATGTCTCCTAGAGTACTTTGTCAGCAGTGTCCGTCAGTAAGTATATCTTCAGTCCCGGTACTAAAGTGAGTGTCGAAGTGATTTGTAATTAGAGTCTGTCAAGTGTCAGTGCAGTAAGTGCCGCCTAGTCTAGTGGTGGTGAAGTCCTTGATCATATCCGACTGTCCATTATTCGTCACATAGTCCTGTCTTTCAATTAAATAGTCGTTGATAGTTAGTCTGTAAGAATATTTTTTGAGCAAGTCAGAGTCAGCACGTAATTATGTTGTCTTTAAAATAAATAAGTAAAAGCTTTGGCATATAAACTACGAAGAAAATACTCGTCGAAACATCAATGCGTCATAGCCTCCCCTCAAAATGCCTCCGTTTCCGATTCCCCTTTTCAAAGTTGAAGCGGAGTATTGGCAGCTACTTCTCGAACTCTGGCCAAAAGCTTGGGAACATCGTCAATTCCAATGACAAACGGTAACTGATGAGGTCTATGAGACTGAAGGGCTTTGCATTTGGGATAAACCTGGACACAGTCCTTCTTGCTTCTGCCCTTATAACCAGCCTCTATGATCATTTTCTTATAATTCCCTTCATCCTTGCCGTTTTCAAATAATTGGACAACAGCCAAGGTTATCCGATCTCCAGAGGTCCTTCCAGGGTGTCCGTACTCTTTGACGAGTATCTGATTAGTGAGACAAACCCCTTGAAGGGTGCAGTCGATGGGGATCTGCTTATTAATTGCATGAGCAACTGGAGCCAACAAGGGAAGGACCTCCAAAAATATCCGCTGTATCCTCGACTCCTTTGACTCCGGGACTTCCTCAACAAACTCCACAGCAGACCTCCTCTTCCTTCTTCCTGCTGCAACAGTAGTGGTTGTGGTCGTCGTGGTGGTCAATAGACGCAGCACATTGGACAACAAGGTCAAAACTCCCAGGAGACCCAAGAGACCAAAGGCGTTATTATTTTCCTTCTTGATAACAATATGCTTCACATGCTCCTTCATCTTCTTCATCCATCCATAGCCATGACCGTGATCATGACCATGGTCATCGTAGTGGTCATGATGATGATGACCTGCGGCCATTAGCATATCTTCATAAGGGTCACGCTCAAGTTCTGTGGGAGATATCCCGCCGTACATAGAGCTGGCTGCCATTGCCATAGAATGTGGGACGGGAAGGGCTCGAGAGGCCAGCTCCCTTGCGGCCCTGCTCATGTCATAGTAAGGATAAGTTTCCAAGAGAGGATTGGCATAGTAACTCTGAGGATTACTATAAGAAGCGTAAGGGTAGGTGCTGCTGTACCCTCCCAAGGCCCCACTCCCACTGCTGTACTTACTCTCTGCAGAATACCTCGGCCATCGAGGGGCAACTGAGGGCAGAGAGTTCGAGCTGGAACTCGAGGATGACTTGGTATCTCTGTAGCCAGTGTCCCAGCTGGAGGTACTGTCCATGGACGTGTCCGCGGCTTGGTCCAAGTCTTCAGCGTCTCGTCCCCCCGCGGTGGCCAGTGACCTGGATGAGAGGACTGAGCTAGAGATGGGCACTTCGTATTTTAGCCCTTGGGATTTATTTGAGGAAGAGTTGGTCTTAGGCTTGTAACTTCTACTGGAATATTTTTGATTCTGTGAAATTACTGTTGTCACTAGTCCTATGCAGATAATAAGGGAGAGTATAAAAGGGCTTTTGGATTTCTTCATGCTGTAGGCTGGTGTTAAGGAAGGATTTTAGGATGTTCTTGGGGATGAAGATGTTTGGCTTTCCACTCTTGACTGAGAATGTATGAGAATGTCCCAGCTTTATTTATAACACTGTGATTGAACTCGTACAGTTTCCGTTCTTTTCTATTGGGATGAGATTGGGAAGAAGCGTTAGGAGGATATTTAATTCAAGTGATTGACTATTGGGACAGGAATCACAGTAATAAGTACGGCAGATTTTTGGTTTGTGGCTGAAAAGAGAAATAAATGGTCCATATCGGCATGTCGAGAATATCAGAGACATGATTATAGCTACATTCAACACTATACTAGAATTATCAACTAATGCACACACAAAAATAGCATAAATAGATTTATAGAGATAAAAATTTATTTTAACAGCTTAAAAAACTATTTAAAAAACCAAACACAAAATTTAGTTTCTAAATCCCCCCTCAGAGAGATAAAAAAATAATCGATACAAACACACATTTGAAACTTAAAAAAATCTTAAGATGAAAATGTATCAATAATTTCTGAAAATTTTTACCAATTCATTTTATTTCCAATATTAAAATATGAATACTACTCGCTCGATACTTGAAATCCTTCAAAAAGACTCAATTATCAAGGGCAGCGGAAGAGGCTCACCGAGTTTCATTGATGCCATGGGATTCAGTGCGTGGGATTCAATGGCTTTTGCCAAGAATGTGCGTAACAATGACATCCATGGCCGTATTGTGTATTATTGGCATTCGATAATGGAAAATACAAACTCCTGGATCCATCAGCTTTTCAGAGCTTGAGCCATTAAGTTTTTTTTTAATCCATATCGGCTTGTAAAATAGGCCTATTAGTACTCGTTCAGACGAACTAAGTCGTCTCATCTTGACCGAATTTAGTTCGCCAAAATACTACACGGTAGTGTACACAGCCTTAATCATGAGTGTCAAATGGTCCAAGTAGTTCAGTTATTATTTTTGATACTCTTTTTTAAAAAGTGCATCGAAAATCGTGTCGGCTTGATGTACCGATATCTTTGAAAGCTAAAAAAAGCATTGGCTTGTAATTTGAAGGGAGTTGACATTTTTTTACTCATGAAATAAGTGTCCGTATATGGTTTCTTAAAAAAGTCCCAGTTCTCTAAACTTGAAAGTATGCCTGAGACCCTGAGAGTCTGGATCTGAGGCTATGATACTCAGTTATGTTTCAAAGTTGTGATAAGCCTGATGGTGGGTTTGGATTAAAATTTTTGGTTTCAGTCGTTCGACATTTTGTCAAGAATAAAAGCTGGGAACAGAAATTATTATGTGCTTCCGTGCAGAGCCAGTGGAACGATTCTAGGAATATTTCAGAGTCAACAAATGTAGTGATGCAGAATGGGATTGGAATAAAATTACCAAGTCTTGGTATCGGTATGTGAACTATTTTTATATTTGGTGACCTTTGAACTTGTTGGACGGAATTGGCTAGGGGTCACCAATTTAAATGTTATTTTTTATTGATTATAACGTTCTATTCAGATTTAATTCTGTCATTATGATTTATGGCTGTAGGTAAGCTATCTGGACCAACGAGCTGCGTTTAGTATAGAAACTGTCAATTTATTTCTGGTTCAATAATCTCGAAAATTTCCTAACTGTTTTTTGTTAGTTTCACTGCTCCTCTATAAACACGGGATTTACAAGACCAAGGAGAGCAAACTGTAAACTGTGATGGTGCTGAAAAACCACTCCAGGCATTCAAAAACGCTCTCATCTATAGTGATCAATTAATGAGTCTGGTATTGGCTAGTTTAACATATTTTGATTGTGGCTGAGATGTTTTATACTAATTTAATATTACAAGTCTTCGTGCAGTTAAAAAAAGTCCTTTGATAATTATCTTTTGAGAATACCCGAGGGTCACAAACAACCCTTAATAACCTTGAAACAATTTAGAGCTGCGTAAACTGTAGACTGCTCAATTTTCATAAAGTACTTTATTATAGCTTACAAATCTGTATAAAATAATAATAAATAATATTTAATTATAATAAATTTAAATTAAATAACTCATATCACTTCGAAACTTTCTTCTATTAGATCGTGACATGTCCCTGGAAACTCTTAATCGCTATTGATAAATAATTAGCCCTTAATGGGTTGATTAGTAAATGCCAAGTTATCGTCAGTCCAAAGTTATCTTTGATCTCAAAGAAATGTCAGTTTTCATCGTCCGATTGTCCTAAATTACCATAAATAGCTCGTATCGACGAGTCCGTATCTTAAGTCCGGTTAAGTCGCTTACTGACAATGGCTTAAATAGTTTATAACCACCATGAGCACGAATATTAAGTCGAATCTGTCCGTCACTCCGTAAACAGTTAGTTAGTTTGTCATAAGTAGATATTATAGATATCTTTAGTTCGGTGAAGCTTCTGGCATACCAAGAAAATACTCGTCGAAATTCTCAAGCCTTCACAGCCCATCAAATCTCAATACTTCCCTTACCCAAATGCCCTATTCAAATTTGTAGGTTAGTATTGGCAGCCACTTCTCGAACTTTTGACAGTAGCTTGGGAACATCGTCAATTCCAATCACAAATGGTAACTGATGAGGTCCATGAGACTGAAGGGCTTTGCATTTGGGATAAATCTGGACACAGTCCTTCTTGCTTCTGCCCTTATAACCAGCCTCTATGATCATTTTCTTATACTTCCCTTCATCCTTGCCGTTTTCAAATAATTGGACAACAGCCAAGGTTATCCGATCTCCAGAGGTCCTTCCAGGGTGTCCGTACTCTTTGACGAGTATCTGATTAGTGAGACAAACCCCTTGAAGGGTGCAGTCGATGGGGATCTGCTTATTAATTGCATGAGCAACTGGAGCCAACAAGGGAAGGACCTCCAAAAATATCCGCTGTATCCTCGACTCCTTTGACTCCGGGACTTCCTCAACAAACTCCACAGCAGACCTCCTCTTCCTTCTTCCTGCTGCTACGGTGGTGGTTGTGGTCGTCGTGGTGGTCAATAGAAGTAGCACATTGGACAACAATGTTAAAACCCCCAGGAGACCCAAGAGACCAAAGGCGTTATTTTTTTCCTCCTCTATTATGATGTGCTCCTTCACATACTCCTTCTTACCCTTCATCCATCCATAGCCGTGACCGTGGCCGTGACCGTGTTCGTGACTGTGTTCGTGACCATGTCCATGTCCATGATGGTGGTCATCATGATGGCTGTGATGATGGTGACCTGCAGACATTAACATTTCGTCATAGACGTCATAGGGGGAACTCGCTGCCATGGCCATAGTATGAGGCACAGGGAGGACCCTAGACGCCAGCTCCCTTGTGGCCCTGTTCATCTCGTAGTAAGGATAATTTTCTAGCAGAGGGTTGGCCAGGTAACTCTGAGAATTACTATAAGCTCCGTAAGGGTATGTGTTACTGAGCCCTCCCAAGGCCCCACTACCACTGCCACTGCTGTACTTGCTCTCTGTAGAGTACTTCGGCCATCGTGGGGCTACTGGAGGATAATTGGCACTGGGACTCGAGGATGACTTCGTATTTTGATAACTGGATTCCCAATTGGAAGTGTCCCCGGCCTGTTCCAAGTCATCTGTATCCCTTGCCCTCGCAGTGGCCAGGGATCTGGATGAGAGTACTGAACTAGAGATGGGCACTTCATGATTTAGCGACTGGACAGATGAAGAGTTATTCTTGGACTTGAAGCTTCTGGAGTATTTTTGATTCTGAGAGAGTGCTGTAGTAACTAGTCCTGTGCATATGAGAAGGGACAGAATCAAAGGGCTTTTATTAGTTCTCCTCATTTTATGAACCTTTAACCGTTCTCAAGGTCCAAATGTTAGAATGCACTTAAGGAAGAAGTTCTTTCGCCTGCCACTCTTGACTGAGATTGTGTCACAGCGTCCCAGCGTTATTTATAACTCCGTTATTAAACTCTTTCAAATCAATCTCCACTCTCGTGTCTTGTAAATCGAAGGGCTACAACTACAAGGAAACTTGAGAACGATGCTTTTTAATTCAATCTTTCATCGTGCCACAGTAATAGGAGGATACAAAATTTTGGTTTTGTGGCAAAACAACATATGAAATAAATGGTCCATATGAAATAAATGGTCCATATCAAATAGGGATGAATTTAATTCCTTGGCATATAAAAAGATTATAATCTTCAGAGATCCTCTACAAGCTAATAATAGCCCATGGAGGATTTCTAAGACATATGAGATGCGATTCCCATTTCACACACATGTACGTGTAGCACACATATCCATTGTAATAAGTCAAGGTCCATTTCACGTAGACAGAGGTGTTAAAAAAACTCCAAAGCTTTTACACAAAGTTGATGTCTCCATTCTCGATATCGATAGATAAACACATTCATTAAAGTATCTGAAGTCCAGAGGGTTTAATTCCCCCCTCCCCAATATTTTAATGCTGGTGGCTGGTGAGATATTATTACCCAGTTTTTGCCACCCATGAAATGCTACGCTCTGAATCTTGTTAATGGAACGGCATTGACTGTGTGAGTTTATTTATTGATTTCAAAATAGGAGTGCTATACTGTCTGTCATTTTTGCATGTGCTCTTTTTATCATAAGAATTAATATGTCAGATACTCGTTCAGCTTGATGAGAGCGTAATCTTTCATGGGTTACAATCACACATAGATGATAACTCTGGTTTGGTTTTGAAGCTACAGATTTATGGGATTACCATCCCACAGATTGGCTTTTTATGTCATTTTAACCCAATGGATTGTTTGTGGAGCATGAGTTTTAAATTTGTACATTATTTTTATGCCTAATACTAATGAGGTCTTGAGGTAAAGTATCTCAAAGTGAATAAATGCAGATGCGGCTAGATTAAGTTTTTAAAGCTGTGTTTTACTTCTCAAGAAAGAATGTCGAATACTCCTGGCTCATTGCATTAGAAGCCCACGGAATCTAGTTTTTTTGTTACACAATGAGTAGAAAATATTTAGTTGATCTTGACTTCATTCTGGATACAGATCTCAAGAAATCCGGTGTCAGTGTGACTGACTTGAGACTTGAGGGTGAGGGTCCGTCCGCTAAGAATGTCATTAGGGGTCAATCCAAAGACGACAGTGTAAAGCTGACCAGGTTGGACGGAGCTGCTTGCCAAGACCGTGTCAACAATGCTGACATCAGATCCGAAAATGTTAGCTGAGACTTTGAGGGTCAGAGATGGAGAAGCCAGAGCGGGGATCATGTCACACTCAATGTCGTACTTGGTTCCAGGTTGGAGACTGCACACTCCGTCGCATCCGCTGACACGGAGTTGAACGAAGGTAGCACCACCACCTGTAAGCAAAAAAATCCATAATATTACAATCCGGGTTTTAAAAACTTAAAATCAAAAGTCCTAGGGAAACGTACCACATCGAGTGACTGGGCTGACAACACCCTGGGGGGTGATGACTCGAGCACCAGATGTGACGAGTGGGTTGACTTTGACGGTGGCTGCAGCGGTGGCGGCTGCAACGCAGAAGGCGAGGATCAAGAATTTCTGCATAGTGAAGTTTTTGGGAGTAGACTGGAGACCTGGAAGAGTGGGAAACTAATTGGAGCTTAAGTGAACTCAAATACTGGACTGTCAGGGGTTTTATACTCTCGATAAGTTCCGATAACCTGAGGCGGCTTATTTCTGACTAACAGGGTGGAACAAATTCTCGAGTGAAGTAATGTCATATGTTTTTTTAAATAGGTTTTGTTGACTTTGTGATAAAACGGTGGTGGTGGTGATTGGTGTACGAAGGTAAATCCCCATCGATCATTTCGTGTTGAAATCTTGTCTGATAATATGTTATTAAAATGTTGTGATTGATAAGACTTCGGGAATAATGTAAAGCATCGTATTGCAATATTTTCATACATTTTTAATTGATCTTATGGGGTTTGGAGGGTGTAAGTATTGCATTGGTACATTGTTTGTGATACGAGGTATTTACAAATCATTTGGCAAGGGTGGCCATACTGGTCCTCATCATGTCTTCAATTTCCAATGTGATTATCGATCTTCTGGATGCATCTAGATGAAATATAGGATTCCATTGTTATGTGACGATATTAAAACCTAGTATATATGTTATTGCTGCCAGGTGGTGGGAATGCAATTTAGTAGTTGGTGTAGTATAAACACTTAGGATGGAAAAGCCTAATTGATGGAACATGAGTGGCAATTAAAAAAAATTAAAAAACGGGATTTCTATTTAGAGTGGGGGATTCCTACTTTTTAAAAAAGGATATTTTTCTAATTTTAATTAATTGATTTTTAAAGTTTAATTGCTCATAGCTGACAATTGTTTAACATTTGTAAATAAATGTGCATAAATGATAAATTACATTGAATTCGATAAATATCAAGGATTTTAATAATTAATGCTACAAGTGTCTGTAATACTTATTTACTTATCCTTCAATTGTATTTATGACATTTAGGAACTTCGCATGCACCCAATTTAAAACATTCAATGGCAAAAAAGTGTCATAAGAATCGAATGCTTGAAAACTCCAAATCGTACAATCTCGATCACGATTTAATTTATAATAAAAATTCCCATAACCTTGTGAGCCCTACTGAATTCAAACCGTGTAAACTAGACTACGGTTGACAGCTAATGACCAAGGGCACACACCCTAATTAGCCCATTCCCACACATTTTTAACCCTTTTTAAATCCCATAATACTCCACCCTTTCATCCTATTAGTATTACATAACGTCTTCATACATATTCAAAATTGTATGACTAACAATCACACATATCCTATCTGTTATCTTTTTTAAAATCACACCTCCAACAACTTTAAAACGCTATTAAAAGGACAATCTTAATATATTCAATTACTGGCTAATAATATGAGCTTACGGCTTTGAAATTTCTTCAGCATGTCCTCCTCCCTGAAGAAGTGCGTTGATTTGCTGACACGGTACGATTCAGCATAGAAACGTACGTGAGAAATGACGAGGACCAAAGCAATCAAAAATTCACATGCTAATCAAAAGTAACTGGTGCTTAGTACAATAACCTAATGAACCCAGTCGTGTGAACTTCCCACCAAAAATGTCAATTAAATTATACCCCCCTCCTCCCTTAACTTAGTTAACCTCTGGGATAATAATCGAGCTGAAGGGAGAGAGACAAGCAGTTCTTGGTCGCTTTACCTCTCAAAAGTGATAACTTGCTAAGTGTTTTTTTTAGCAACGTGTAATTGAGTTGGGATTTTGGGATATCCTTCAAGTTCTTACTTTCCGTTTCGTTTTCAAATCCAAGTTTCTAAACTCTATTAGGATAATGGGTTTGAATAATTCATTTTAAACTTTGAAATAAGAAGAAAAAACTTTTAAACTCTTAGTAATCTCAAGTGTCATACAAACATGGGGTCAATCGAGTGTTTGCAATTTAAAAAATCAGCGCTGAGGGCTTTTCTACTGTTACTTGTGACCCTACTGGGTCATTCTGAGGGTAGGCTGGAAGATTTGGATGTGGACCCAATAGCTATAACTACGAATGGAGAACTGCTTGGGAAATTCGGCGAGTCCCGGTCGGGTCGGGATTATCTGGAATTCTTAGGGATTCCTTATGCAAAAGTTCCACAGACATTCTTGGTATATTTTTTGAACGTTTTTATTAGTAATCAAATTTTTAATTTTTTTAATTAATTGTTTTGATTGTGTGGATTGACATTGATAGCCCGCAATGGCTCCGGATAAGTGGGAAGGTGTGAGAAATGCGACAGAGTTTGGAAAAAAGTGCATGCAGTACGACAGAATGGAGAAGAAAGTCGCGGGCGCGGAGGACTGTCTCTACTTAAATATATATCGACCTGTGGTAAGTTCTTCAGGTCAAAGGTTAAAATAAAAACCGTGAGCGTGTGTATGAATAAAAATCTGAGGAATATTTAGGATATGGACCAAGTTCTCCCAGTCATGGTTTACATTCATGGAGGAGCCTTCGCCTTCTCTTCGGGGGAGAGCTACAACCCCAAATATTTTATGGATGAGGATATTATCGTCGTCACATTTAATTACAGGTTAGTTTGGGTTGGCAATAGTTTTATTTAAGAACTCAATTTAAGTGAAGGCTTGTTAATTTTTTTTTGATTCTGATAATTGTTTTCCAGGCTGGGGGCTTTGGGTAAGATATGAAAAAGAGAGGAGTTTACAGCTCACTTTGAACACTTTGAACATTTTAAGATTTTCACTTGAATTTTTAATAACGATTTATAATTACTTATTGGAGATTTAAGAACAATTTAATTCCAATCAAGGTTTCTTAAATGTGGGTTCTGACGCTTATCCTGGGAATCTGGGAATGAAGGACCAAGTCCTTGCCCTTCGGTGGATAAGAGACAATATTTACGTACGTCATTAAAAATTTCTGTTTCTTAATTGTTAATTGAACCTCAAATACGTTTAAGATATAAATTAAACTAATACACAGGCGTTTGGAGGGGACAAAAACCGGGTAACAATATTTGGAGATAGTTCTGGCAGTGCCTCAGTCTCTTATCACATTCTCTCACCCATGAGTCGAGGTTAGTTTCTATTCTATTGTTTAAAACCCCACAAGCTCCTTGACTAACTGACCCCAATGGGTTCGTTGAAACCATCAGGGCTCTTCAGCGGGGCGATTTCGATGAGCGGGAATGCCCTGTGTCCATGGGCCCTTGTCCCCAATCCTAAATCAGTAGCTAAGAGGTTGGCAGCCAGCCTAGGATGTCCTACTAAGAACGCCAAGTACTTGGTGGCTTGCTTGATGAACAAAGAGGCTTCGGAAATTGTTGAAGCTCAACAAGAACTTGCCGTACGTTTATTAAATTAAAAATGTAATTATAACATTTTAAATAACCCGAGTCATTTACAATCTTATCTTTAGGGATGGGACGATGACCCGGTGGTGCCCTTTGCCCCTTCAGTGGAAGAATCTCAAGCCACCCCGGACAGCGTATTTCTACCATATCATCCCAAGAAGATGTTTGAGTCAGGGCTCTTGAATAAAGTCCCTTGGATCACCGGTGTCAACTCCCAAGAAGGAGCCACCCTCTATTCTTCAAGTAATTCAAATAAAAACTTAAACAATAAGTTGTGACTAGTGTAGCTAAAAACTATTCTAAACTATTTTCCAAAGTAATCCTGAACAGTACGGAATTGACGGATGAGTTCAATCGAAACTGGTTACAAATGGCCCCCTTCGCCTTGGGCTACAAGGAGCCCGATTTCCTAGACTTCCGGGCCACAAATGAGATCCGGGAGTTCTACTTTGGGGACAAAGAAGTGAGTATGGACACAAGGGACAATTTGACCAACATGTTTTCAGACCGAAACTTCTTCCAATGCAATCGACAAGCTGCCTTGGCCCATGCACAATTCAGCCCTGTCTATCTATACTACTTCACCCAAGAGGGACCCTACAGTTGGCTAGATGCCTTCAAAATTCCAAAAGAATTAGGTACAGATTAAAAGGTCGCCAATAGGTCAATAGGTCATGATTGTGCGACATCTATGCCTGTGACAAATATGCCTGATGACAAAAATGCCGGGCGAGTGGTCCGTTGGCAGTAATGTCGCACTTCCAAAGGTCATAGGTGGCAATTTTTAGTATTTCTTAAACGAGGAAGGATTCTATTCCAGGTTACACAGGAGTAGTTCATTCCGACCAACTTCAATTCTTATTCCAAGTGGAGCCCTTTCCAGAGATCCAAAATGACTCGTCCCTCTCAAGTTTCTCAAAGCGGGTGGTGAGCTTGTGGACATCTTTCGCAAAGACGGGGTAGGTCCACACAAACTGTAATTGAGCATCTTCCATAACTATTCAATTACTTATTTCGTTTGTGGGTGTAATTTTCCAGGAAACCCGATGAGACATGGGGGGATGAAGTGGTGGAATGGAATCCTGTACAAATGAGCGAAATCTCTGGCCTTAGTCCAATGAAATATTATCAGATTGAGGAGAAGGCCAAAATCATTATGGAGCCTTTTACAGAGAGGCTGGAATTCTGGGAATCTCTTCCACTTAATTATACGAATATTCACATAAGTCCCCAAGCCGGTTGAATGTGAGCAATTAGCATTGAGATGTTTTAGGGCCACCTTATCTGCATGAGCTTAAGCATGTGTAAGGGCCATTTAAATATGACGTTGACAAATCTTAGAAAAATCTCCTTTGATGTATTTTAATTCAGACATTTAGATTAACATTGAAGATTATTGAGATGTTGAATATATACTTTTATTTATTTTTTGTACGCTACTTTGACGAGTTAAAAATATGTTGATTAAACAAAATAAGTCACAGCAATTTTTGTACCTTTTATAATATTATTTTTTATAAATCTAAATACTAAATTGTTTACCCTGACCCTCTGCGAAATAAAATGTACTCACTGACGTAACTTGCCAGTTTTGTTATGGTCTTGAAAGAAGTCGTAAATAGTATCTGTAATTTGACATACCTTCGTTCACTTTCCATTTCACTCTAACTCTTTGTCAGGTGGGAATCTTCAGCCTAGCAACTTGTTTTTTTTCTAATTAAAAAGAACCAAGAGCCAACGTGCATGAATAATTAATTAGTTACGTACGTATATTATATACCCAACATCAACTCTCAGCCAATTCTTTAAAAAAAAGGATACATCCAATCATAGAGAATCTCCTCTGTCTTTCTGCATCAATAAAAAATATCACTTTAGTCTACCACCGACTTTTTGGTGTAGACAAGCTCAGAGAAGAATAAGCAGCAAAATGCACAAACTGTTTGCAATCACTTGGATTCTTGCATCCCTGCAACTCCACAATGTGACTTCGGCAGTGATTGACCCGACTGTGACGATAGCCCAAGGGAAGTTGAAGGGAGGGATTGGAGAGGCTAGAAATGGTCGAGATTATGTCGAGTACTTGGGCATTCCTTATGTGAAGAAACCAGAGAGGTTCCAGGTAACTTTACTGAGCATAGGAATTATTTAGCTACAACTCTTATGAACTATTTAATTGAGTAATTATTAATTGTGATGAGGAAGCCACTGGGACTCAAAATTGGGAAGGACTAAGGGATGGGACTAAATTTGGTCCGCCCTGTCCACAGTTCGACCGGAAGTCTAAATCGGTCATTGGATCTGAGGATTGCCTTTTCTTGAATCTATTTACACCGACCCCGGTATAATTAAGGGTGTCAAAGAAGTTTTTAAAACTTTAAGTCAAGTCACTATTAAATTTCTGGACTAAAAAAACAGGTGTCAAAACAAGGGTCAGCCGTGGGAACAAAGGCGGCCTCATCAACAACCGCAGCCTCTCCGATCAAGCGCCCCGTCATCGTTTACATTCATGGGGGCTCCTTCGTGTCTCAGAGTAGTGACCTATTTGGTCCTAAATATCTACTTGACGAAAATCTCATTTTGGTCACATTCAACTACCGTTTGTCCGTCTTGGGTAACTCAAATATTTATACAATCTATTTAAAGACAACGATGAACAACTACATTTATAAATAGGATTTCTAAGTACCGGTGACAAGGAGATGGTAGCCAATCTAGCCCTACGAGATCAAATCCAAGCCCTTAAATGGGTAAATCAGAATATCCAAGCTTTTGGCGGTGACCCTGCCAAAGTTACAATTTTTGGAGGAGGTAGTGCCGGTGGGGCTATGGCCTCATACTTAACCCTATCTCCTCTTAGCAAAGGTACTTGGTACTGAATTAAATTTAAAATTACAATTGTAACTAGTAAGGAGTAATGTCAATTAATATTGGTTGCATGTAAGGCTTGTTCTCCAATGTGATCTCCACAAGTGGGAATGCCCTATGCCCATGGGCAGTTGTGCGAAATCCTGGGAAAATTGCTGCAAAGCTAGCCATGAAGCTGAACTGCCCCAATACAAAAACTTCCAAGGACATTGTGGCTTGTATTAAAGGGAAGAGCATCAAGGACATCGAAATTGCACGCGTGTCCCTACAAGTAAAGCATTTTAATGATTATTTCAAAATTATAGCCCCCTCCCCCCAGGATTTTAACCTTCCTATAAATTACAAAGGGGTTTAGTGAAGACCCTGCAGTGCCCTTTGCCCCTGTGGTTGAGTCATGGCTTTCCAAGGACTTTACCAATACGGCAGTTGTGCCAGAAGCCCCTGAGAAATTGATGGCAGAAGGGAAGTTTGCCCGTGTTCCTTGGCTCACAGGGGTCAACTCACTTAACGGGGTCAATTTGGCCGTTGCAAGTATGTCAGAAATATTTTTTAAAGTTTGGACTATTTGCTAAAGTATTTTTTCCAGATATCGTGACAACGCCAAAGAGGCTTACTCAGGTAGATCAAGACTGGGAGAAACTAGCTCCTACGATGTTCCATTTTAGTCAAACTGCTCCATACCCTGGGAATGTTTCCGAAGATATTCGAGAGCATTATTTTGGAAAGAAAAAAATCAGCGCGGAAACAAAGGACAAGTTCATAACTGCCCTAACGGACAGGAATTTCATTTACTGTACGGCCAAGGCGGCCTCAATCCAAGCCAAATTTATTCCCGTCTTCTTGTACAATTTGAATTACATTGGAGCCGCTAGCTTTTTGGATGATTGGGGAGTCCGGGACAAACTTGGTTAGTTGCTTACACAAACAAGCTGTTCAAAATATTGTGTGACTTTCAAAATCCATTATCTTTGCAATTAGATCTGAAAGGTGTAGTACATGGGGATGAACTGCAACACTTGTTCAATTTAAAGCTGGACACCTTCCCAGTTTTGAAAAAGGGGGACAAACATTTCCCCTTTTCCGAGAAGATGGTCAAACTTTGGGCTAGCTTTGCTAGAAATGGGTAAGCAGAATCGATACATAGTTTTAATTAGTTTGGAAGTGAGACTTCTGCAAAGTTAAGAATTTGGAAAATGGGACAAATTAAATAACATTTTAGGAAACCAATGGAATCAACGGAAACTGCCGGAGCTGAGTGGTCTCCTGTACTCCCGAACCAGTCCAAGTCCATAGTTCAGTGGTACAACTTGGATTCAGTATCCCTAAGTCGACCAATTGTATTCGACGAGTATCGGCAATCTACACTATGGGATCATTTGGATCTCGGCGAGTCCCTCAAGTCACAAGACGTCCCTAAATTTGCGATAGGTTACGAAATGCCTCTTCTCAATCTGAAGACATCTAGCAGTAAGCCTCCAATCGGAGCTAAACCTACAGCTATCCCAGGGTCAAAACCATCGTCCCAAGATCCTTTGACCCCATTGAAAATACCTTTGACCCCTCTGTCCAAATATTCTTCTTCCCTGGACATCCCCAGCTATAGCCCTAAGCCCTCGGATATGCTAACCCCGCTAAAGACCCAAGTCACGCCAGCCCCAGCTTCTAAATCCTCATCCCTCGACATACCAAAATACAGTCCTAAGCCTTCAGATTCTCTGACCCCACTTAAGACACAGGTCACTCCATCACCGCCTTCTAAATTATCTTCATCTTCTCTTGACACGTCCAACTCCAGCCCTAAGCCTGACCAAACTTCAGGGAAAACTGTGTCAGTGGCTCCAAAAGTGACGCCGAAACCACTGGTAACCCCAAAGGTCGTAGATTCATCCCCACCTTCTGTCATCAGTGCAATCTTTAAAGACGAAGACCCATATTCTAGTACTACCACCACTACGACCAAGAAACCTGGATTCTTCAGTAAAATTCTCGGATAACTTTTATGCTTGTTTTGAATAGAAATCTTTGTACTTCTTTACATTCCTACAGTTAAATAAAAGCTGTCTCATTCTCAATACACTCTTTTTATATTGATTCGGTATGTAAACTTACTTTTACATGTCAACATGAACCATATATCTATCAGACTTTTCATGAAAACCACACCTAACCAAAATGAAAACAATGGTGGTAAAAATACTAACTACTAATGACATAGCAACCCACACCAGTGAAAAAAGATTACATGGTCCGATAGTCCGATTTATGTAGTACGTGCCTCTACCTATTTCTCACGAAAATTTCGTCCCATATCTTATCCATATCGACTCTAGATGATAATCCTCACCCTCCCTCCTACCTCAACACAATGCAACGTCCATGTCCATAGAAATACCGAGACGAAGCTTTAAGATCTGTAAAAAAAAATCCATTAAAAAATCAAAGCCATATCATCATAAATCAATCCCAAGCAAAAGTATGAAAAAAAAACCTCAGAAGAAAGGGGAAGCTGCCCTACGGCATCTCCAACTTCTAAGTGGAGATGCAGACGCAGAAATTTGGCATCTTGCGAATATGGCAATTTTCAGAGATGGACATTAGAGTTGGTAAAAAAAAGGGAACGTGTCTCGGGCTTTAAAGTCATGAGAGGTGTGTGTATATCTTTCCCAGCACATTGTACACAGCCTCTCAAGAACCTTCTGGAACTCTGAAAGAAGGAGTATCAAATAATGAGATCATATTCTATGGAGATTCAAAAGGGGTAAAAAAATCTTGCTGAATCGAATCGTGCACATTTCCAAATACATTCTGATTTTTATGTTTTCCCTGTAGTTAAGATTCTCTAAGATTGACGGTCCCTTTTATAAATACATTAACTACGACTGAGCCATTAGTAAACATTTGAGAATGACTGGCAGGATGAGATTGATTTTGGAGTGGTGAGTGCCAGGCACTGCCAGCGCTGGATCCCCCATGAGGAGGGATCAATTAATTATTATCATTTTTAAATCTTGGCTAGAAAATAATCAACTTGGGGTTAGTAGAGAGTGGATGAATGGGCTTAAACCGTGTACAGACTATGAATCACTTGCTGGACATAGATTCAAGAGATATTGTGCAATACATAACTGAAGCTCTGACCTTCTTCAAGGGTAACAGTCGTCTAACATTAATCGGACTTGGTCTAAAGACAAGGGAGAGGTACGGAGGATGGAGGCTCGGCTTGTAAGCATCTCCTCTTGTCAAGAAAATATTTAAGACACTATGCCAAATAATTTAGATTGATTTTGATATCTGTTACAGTCCAAGAGGGGAATTTACAAACACCTTGAAATTATTATCAGGATTTTAAAAGAAATTTGATTTTCACCCGACTTTAAAAAAAATCTTGGATCAAGAAATTAACATTGAAATTGAACGTGAGAATTTGAAATCACTCTCCTCAAATTTCTAAAGCTTCCCAAGCGAATAATTTTCCAGCATTGCTCTCATTTTATACTACAAATGGGAGTAGGTAAATATGGCCCGATCGTAAATATGCCGCAAATATGTCCCCGTGGAAATTTTTTGCAGGTATACATGTACTTATACCTTATAATATATTTTTTTGCGAAAAATGTATCACATCTATAACATATTAGTAATAAAATAACACTGCCACTAGCTTTTTATCTGCGTCAAAGTGTACCGATTCCGATTCCCCCGTATTCCTATGGTCTTTCAAAACCCCCGAAATTATTGGCAACCATAATATAAAGCTAAAACTGAGCAAAAAAAACCATCCAGAAGATGAACCACATCCTGTAACATTTACATTATTACTGACAGATCCTCCGAGTTTTTCTGCCCTCCATGATCACAGATTTTTGGCTAGCAACTAGCAACAAGAAATAGCAACCACTGCAAAAACGACGGCACTCTTACCTTCTACATCGTCTACACCGGCTGTCAATCTTTCTACCACAAGAGACAACAAAGACTTTTTTAATGCTGATGCAGTGTGGGACGGGGGGGGGGGTGCAGTCTCCATGCAAAATTCGCAAAATCATAATTTGCCGAAGGTGATCTGGACTTTGTATATAAACAGCTTGGAATTTAGAGATCCACAGTCACATTTTGAAACTCTTCTCTCCTTCTCTCTCTCGTAACTATTAAATCTTCTTCTGTAGCTTACATAGATTTCGAGTTAATTTTTCTGAGACTTGAGGAGACGTCAAGATGAAAGGAGCACTTTTCCTAGGCTTGGCTACACTAGCCCTTGCTCTAGCCCAAGAAGCCACCGATAAGCCTGTAGTCGATACTCATTACGGTAAGATCCAAGGAGACATAACAACCTCCAGGGATGGACGCATGTTCTACCAATTCAAAGGGATCCCTTATGCCAAGGCTCCTGAGAGATTCCAGGTAAGCTTCACTTAAGCTAATTAGTTTACAATTCTCTTTTTAGTAAGTGTCGAGACGAGAGTTTTAATACCCATTTGGGTTTATTTCTTTAGATTTCTGAGATTCCAGACCAGTGGACCGGAATCCGAGATGGGACTACTTTCGGACCCAAGTGCCCTCAGTACCTGAACATGACGTATTCTGGAGAAGAGAACTGCTTAAATTTAAATGTCTTCACTCCTAAAGTGTGTTATGGGTTTTTTTAAATTAATGTACTCGTTTATTTTTATAAGATAATTTGTGAACATTTCTATTTTAAACTAATGGTTATAGCTTCCAAAAGAAGGAGAGCATAAAATTATGCTCCCAGTTGTGGTCGTTCTCCATCCAGGAACTCACTTCCATGGCTCTGGAGAATTTATTGGGCCAAAGTACTTCATGGACACGGATGTGATCGTCGTGAGCCTCAACAGCCGATTGGGCCTTTTCGGTTACCTCAACACCGGGGACATGTACGCCCAAGGTAACCAAGGACTCAAGGATCAGTCCCTTGCCCTCCGATGGGTCCAGAACAACATTGAGAAGTTCGGAGGAGACAAAGCTCGAGTGACCCTTATGGGTGGAGGGTCCGGAGGTGCTGATGTCATGCTCCATCTCTTATCTCCCTTGAGCAAAGGGCTTTTCCACAATGCCATTGTTCAAAGTGGAAGCGCCCTTAGTCCCACTTCATTCGTCAGGGATCCAATCAATCAAGCCAAGAGACTCGGAGAGCAAGTTGGGTGCCCAACCGACAGCTCAAAGGCCCTTGTTGAATGCCTCAAGGGAATGAAACCCGAGGATATCTTGACCAAGGTCACAATGCCCATACCCTCAGTAAGTTTTCATAACCTTGCCATTATTTAAATTGACATAAAAAACCGATTTTGAGAAAATATTTAATTTGTTTATAAATATTAAGGAGTTCAACGTGGACGATGTTGCCACATTTGGTCCATCCATCGAGAAGATTCTCGCTGACCAAACCGAAAACGACGTGGCCCTTACTGATGTCCCATACAAGTTATTGACGGCTGGGAAGATCATGAACAAAGTTCCATTGATCATGGGCACCAATCATTTTGACGGACTCACGTATCACACTGCCAGTAAGATAAGAATTTTTAAATCGTATTTTTAATCTAGAAACTCGGGGCTATAATGACTTATGATTTTGAAATTACAGAGCTCCTCAATAACACTGAATCCTTGATGAAATTGAACGAGAACTGGGAAACTCTAGCCCCTAAGATCTTTTTCTTCAAGCAAACATCCAAGGATCCTCAAGCAACAGCAAAAAAACTCCGAGATTTCTATTTCGGAGACAAAGAGGTGAACTTTGAGAACAAGGAGATGCTCTTGAATATCTTCACGGATCGGTTCTTCGCCGCTTCTACCCGATTCGCTGCTAAACAGTATCTCAAACATGCCCCCGTCTACTTGTACTACTTCAACCACAAGCCAGAGCATAACTTCGTCGACATTATGGGATTAGGTCAAGATTTCAAGTTGGGTGAGTGATTAGTAGTGCTAAAGTATGGATTTTTTGAAATTATATGAAATTCCGATAGAAATCTCAATTTTTTTTAAATCCAGGAGCCGGTCACTTAGACGAACTCCAGTACTTCTTCCATGGAGGACCTGAAATGCAAGGCAAGGTTCCAGAAATTACCAAAGAATCCAATGTGAATGAGTTGGCCCTCTCCAACGGACTGGTCACATTGTGGTCATCTTTCATTGAAAATGGGTGAGTTTTTCAATTAAATTAAGTACCCCTGAGGTAGCATAAATAATGCTGGAAGTAGTTCCAGTAGATCCCTCAAGTTACTAAAACACAGGGTTGTGTTTTTATTTTAGAAAGCCAACCAAGACCTGGGGAGAAGGTAAGGAATGGAAGAAGGTGGATACTCCAGAGAAGCCCAAATGGTACAAAATCAACTTGGAAACTAAGATGATCGACGAGCCTGAGTCATTCGTCGCTCGAAATGAGCTCTGGGAAGACATTTACACAACTCACTTGACCCAGGAATTGGCCACCCCTCCAGAGGAGAAATTCTAAATTACTATGAGCATAAAAAGCTAAAGTAATAGTAGCGTATCTACTCTTATCATCGTTACCAATGTCAAGGCCATCTTGGACTCACTGTTTCTTATTGTGATTAAATTAGGACACCCTTTCAGTTTCAGTGTTCATGTCACTTGATGAGCCCACACTGTTTGTTTTCAAAAAAGAGCCTCGTGCGATTAAAGCTCATTATAAATCACGTTGACTAATCTATTCATTCCCATAACTGTAGATTTAATACCTAGATTGAATCGACAAAACACAAACGGCAACTTATTAAAATTACCCACCAGAGTACTTTCAATTTAATTCATGGGGACAGATTCAAATCTTAAATAGCTTTAATTAAAGCATATCTCATCGACACGCGTATCGAGATTTTACGAAGACTTACTTCAGGAATTTTGGAATACAGGTCTGGAGGAGTTAATGGAAAATTTGTCCTTCTGGACAGGGCAAGACGCTAAAAGGAACGATGGTGTTAGATGCTACAGGATGACATACTGGGATCCAACTCCTAGCCTTCAATTTAATTAGACCCTAATTAAAGAAATTATTCTAATTATTAGAGTATCATATCCCACCGACTCACGTATCGACCAGATCCAGCGATGCTGATCAATTTTTCTTCAAACTCATAGGTCAACCCAGCGTTGTCATTGGAGATCATTATAAAACGGAGATTTAAATATTCACCACTGGACGCACTCCCAGTTTCAAATGATTCAGCATCCCATAATAGTCCTGCTCCTCCTAACTTCTACATTATTAAAAAGTTAAATACATGTACATCAGTATTACAAATCACAATCAACAAAGAGCACCTCTGCCACACTTAACTGTTGAACAATGGAGGATCCCTTATATCGAGCTCAGGAGCTGGTAATAAACCAGACGCCGAAAAGCCCGAAGCAGTCCCTTCTCAGGAAATCCTTAGGACAAATATTCAATGAGCAAATGCTTAAGCATGTCCAAATGTAAGTGTTTCAAATCCCCACACTTTTAACTCATAACCCCTCATAACAGAATATGTCAAAAGGTCAACTACTTAAATGTTTAAATTCCCTCTCAGATACGAAGCAGATTTCCAAGATATTTTCTACGCCCCAAGCAATGAATTTGCAGCAGCTCGACATACATTCACCTGCCTCAATACCAAGCTCGTTCAAGCTAGAAACATTTGGAAAGAAGAGAGCAAAGAGATTGAGGAACGTTGGAAAGTCTCGTTGAGTCAGCAGAAACAGATGTACGAAAAGCTTCCGTTACTCAACCTGTACTACAAGGTCAATGTTTACTCCTTCTCTCCCTTGACTTGACCTAGAAACTAAATCAAAAGCTGAATCTTATTTATCTGTGTGAACTTTGAACTGGTAGGATACATTTGGGAAACGGAATCGGGCGACCAAGGCTGCAGCTCTGGACCAAGAACAAATCGAACGGAAGGATCGGGAGATTCGGAGGCAGAAAAAAGACTTGGACAAACTCATGCAAGTCAAGTCCAACTTAGAAAATCGGTTCGAGCAGTTCTACATATACAAGTCGTACTTGGAGGCTGCCAAAACAGCTAGCCATGGGGAGTACCCAGACATCAAGGATCTTATCGAGAGGTATGGGATACTGGCCGATGCGAGGGATAGTCTCATGGTTCGAAATGAGTTCTTCAAGGACACGGTCACGAAGCGACAGCGGGCTTTGGATGGTGACATTATCGTAAGGGAGTTGTTGATGTCTGTTTTTATCCAGCACAAGCTTTTAAATATAATTTTCATGTATTCTTTATTACTAGATGAAATCTAACGAAGTGCTAGCTTATCGAAACTACCTCAGTGAGCTTATGGAATATGACTCGACACTTCAAGAGCAAGTTTTCCGGCTGGACGACAGTCTCCTTCGAATTAAGACCACAGCTGCCCAAAGGACTCTTGTAATTGGGCAGATTAAGATGACAATCCGGAATCTGTACCTTCAAGTTTGCAAGTCTCTTCATCGACACCCAAAGGTTTGTGAGAAAACTGATTTCCTAGTGTGACCCAGAGTTTACGTTGGTGGTTTGTTTTTCTAATAGATCGCTCCAGAAGATACATTGGGTCAACTGCTAGACGTTCGGATCTCTATTAGAGAGATGAGCAGACTGAGTCGCGATATTCGACGAATGTTGAAGGCAGCTAGTTTGGCTGCCAGGCAAGAGGTTTTAGCTCGGATGAAGAATTTGGTATTAGCGGCAGAGCGACTCAGGCGGATGGACAAACTTATGGTGAAGAAGGTGAACTTGGACGTGCGGGAACTTTTCGGTCTGCCCCCTCTGAAGCCGAAAATCCCAGATATTAATAAAATACTTCTCACAAGGTCTTAATGATTGAGGTAAGGTATGTAGGAATTGGGTAAAGGATGCTAATGACTTATATTTAGTAAGTGATGCTAACAGTTAGATACACATTATGGTATGATATGACAAGATATGAGAATAAATAGCGGATGAGAATGACGTATTGATTATTTTACTGGTTTTCATACACTTTTTGGAACATAGAAAACTCTGTGTAGTTTAATTATTTTATATTCATCACAAAAACTTTCAAGATACTTGAAGACTAAAAATTTATTAATCTTAAAACTTTATTTTTCTAAATAACATAATAGAAATAATAAATCGATGGGAGCTTAGGATATGATAATCTTATAAACTCTATAACTGCACTGTCATATGCAAAATGTTTCAAGCCTAGTCACCGTAATGAAATCAATCCGATGATCGCTAGTTTTCCTTGGTAGATTACCTTGAATTTACTATTCTGGTAACACGATGATGACAGTTCAGGAAATCAGGATAATAAACTATCTTACAATTGCAAACAAGTAATCATTGTACCAAGTTTTTGACACAGGGAAACCATACGTACAAACATATTCATTCCTGCCTGGCAAAAAAAATTGGATACTTGACTAAAATGCGGTCTAATCAAATCTAACTAAATTCTCGTTAATTATTGATTGTCGATTTAAAAAAAACAAATACAAGGATTTTAGCAAAACAAGAGACCTTAATACAAAATACAAATTCGGTTTGGCTGTATCTTTTAAATAGTTAAATAGTATGATGACATTGAATGATAAAACCAACCTGAATCCTGTAATTTGAATAACTCAAATCGTATATAAGGATGTAATAATCTATTCATGCAAAATTAGGATGACATTTATTTGTTGGAAAATCTATAGTTCATGCAGAACAAGTTCGGAATTTTCAACATCTTCAAAAACCTATCTCATGTTTGCTTTAAGCCAGAACCCTCAACTTCGATCAATCAATTCACACCCTTAAAAAGAAGACTATCGAGAATGGTGGTAAATAACCTACTCCAAGCAGCTACCAGAGGTCCGTTCGTTAGTGATAGAGTTCATATGGATTTTCATATTTATTAATACCAAATTTCTTGTATTTATATGGATTTTCATGAAAACCCACTTGGGTCAGCCCCCACGGGTCACTTTAGCTACAAATTTCACTAAAATTTAAAATTATCGTTAGTTTGGTCCATAGGAACATGTATACCAAATTTCGTGTATTTATATGGATTTTCATAAAAACCCACTTGGGTCA
>JAQFYM010000880.1:0-46349 GCA_034694785.1 Agrenia bidenticulata
GCATTGGAACAGTCTTGTGATAAGCGGTGTTATTGTACAAACGAACGGGCCTCTCATAGCTGCTTGGTGTAGGTTTTCCATTCTCAATCACAATCCCCAAGCAATCACTAATCTATGAGCCTCTTGATCATCAATTACATCGTGAGTTAACTATTGTCGTCAAAGGTCAAAATCCGAGTATACTACATCAATCATTGGCAATATTTGATACGCACATTAGCATCATCATCAATCCTAGCAAACCCTATCCAGCACTTGAGAATTTTTAATTATTATGTTTTTGTACGTTATGTCTACTAGTACATTATTATTAGTTCTAGCTTAAAAGTAAAACTCAATCAAAGAACATAGTCACGTACGCTGATTCATTGGTCCCAATCCTCAATGGAAGCTCATTACGGAGAGCTTTGCAAGTACATTCCTCTGTCTGTATTAGCATATTTGTCACCCACTTCCGCTGGCAAACAAATAATGTACATTTCCATATTTCCATTGCAAAGCAGTATGCATAACAATTAGGAGATGTGGCACTGTAGATGATTTGATTTATGTCTGCGATAATAATAACTGCGATAAGATTATTTAGGGCATTTTAATGTATTAGTAATCCTCGTCAGTATAAGTCTCTCAAACTCTGGCTTTATTTTATTGCAATTTTAAAGCTTAACAAGTCTTCAGCAGAGGCAAGTAATCCAGACTTAGCTCCTTGAGTATCTCCATCAAACCAAAACTGATTGGCTAAGGCTACTTACAGTTTCAAAATGATTCACTCCTCAAGTTCTCCAAGTTTTTGGGCAGTACAACTATTCATAATCCACCTCCAATATCCAATAGCATTAAGCATTGTTAACAAGCGATTTGAAATCTCACCAAGTCAACCTGACACATATCCTTTGTGCAATTCTGACTATGATTGTAGCAGCGAGCAAACCCTTCTATTTTGCATGAGCAGCCAGTGCCAGTGCTTAGACAGAGGTGTGACAAATGAAAACGGCCACGTTTACAAATACAATATGGAGTGGTCTGCATTAATGGGCAAATGTATTTCGAAACCAGGATCTCCTTGTACACTAAGGAATCGGTGGTACACTGGAGATATAACTAAACTGGACTGTGCTCATGGATCTGTCTGTTCCCCGGCGTATCAATCAAATACGGGTCGAAGCTCGACTGGATATGTACAACTCCAAGTACAATCCCAGCAAGCACAATCACCCTATTTAGGAACGGATTCTAGGACCCCTGGAGAACAGAGGTCGCTTGGAATCTGCACCATTCAACATACAGGGGTGGAGGAGTATCCCAATCCGGATTTAGTTCATCGACCAGACTGTCGACCAAACTGCCAACCAGGCAATCCCATTGTTTTTCCTACTAGAAATTCCGCTCTCAGTTTAAGAACTGGATTACGCATAACGGTCATTGGGGCAGTTGCGGTCAATATCGTTTGGATCGCTAATTTAAATTAATATAAGAAAGTAAATATTCAATATTTGTGTGTATTTATTTGTGAATATCTACTCCTAGCAAGTCTGTTATTGTATATAAATTGAATGCAGCATAACATTTACGGTGCCAATTGACATGACTATCTCTGATTTAATGTATTGGATAAGTTTAATAAAAAAAACAGTGACAGTATTCTTTCGGAGTCTCAGTAAAAATTGTCAACCAATTAATATCAATCAAGCATAATTAAAATTTATGTGTCCAGATAAATTTGTTCAAATTCTAATTCCTTCTTTAGTTCATATAATTAATATTTCTCGCTTTTAAACCCACATAATTTCACAATGCTAAAAAACCAGCATAAAATGGGTTTATATCCCTAACTTATGCATATTTAAAAACTTAAAGATCATACTTAAATTACAATCATTCAATAATAACCACATTGAGCTATAGACAACTTAAGACTCCGACAGGGTGAAATGAGACTACCGTTTACAATCTAATTAATTACACTAATAAATATAACTATTGAAGATTAGGAACCTAAATTTATGATTATAAATTATGATTATGAAAATAATGCACCAGCAAATTCCTCTAATAATTTCCTAATTAATTAAAACTAAGGTTTTGAAACCATTCCAAGGTCAAATTAACATGCATAATTGAATCAAAAATCAAACCGACTTCCCGCTTTTTTATGTCATTAAATCAGATAACTGGTGCTGGTCTCTCCGCGCTTGCTTATCGTAAATCCACAATTAAGCCATTTAAAATAAACATTTTGTCACCAACTTAATTATTGAAATATAAATCTATTTTCTAAAGCTTTAAGAATACTCCATACCTTTCTAACAAGATGTAGTGAGCCTTTCCACTTTCCATCAACTAAACTAATTATGACGATAACATAAAGCGTCTAGAGAGCTGATTATAGCATTGAAATTCCTTTAAATAATTTCTCAACTTAACTTGAGAGATAAAAGCTCCTAATATTTCGTAATCAATTGAAACTAAAGGTTTGAAACCATTTCAAGGTCAAATATTTTACTATTGTTTTTACTGAGCATATTTCCCGCTTTTGAGTTCAGAATTGTCAGAACTCGTAAGAGAAAGTCTCAATCTTGAGTCGAATTTCGTCGACTTAAAAATTGAAATCAACGAAGGAGAATTTCCAGAATCAAACTAATTACAAGCCACACTACATTAAGAGGATGTTTAAACGTCTATCCACCTAGCTGTTGGTGTTTTATAGTCTGTATGTATCGAATTCAAAGGTTGAGATGGGCCATTAAATTCCAAGTAAATTTAACTGCTCAAACGTATTTACGAACGTCCCTAACAATTACTCATTTCCTTAATCACTAATTCACCGGTAATTGTCAACCTCATTTATTTGTACAAATACAAGTCACCCCAACAGATCTGAGCCAGGTGAGTGTTTTAAGACTTAAAGAGCTAGAGAATGCATACAAATGAAGCAATCGATAATTACTCATCCTGTTGTGCCTGAGCTTTCCTGTCCCTTCTAATAAGCCACGTACAAGCGTGTAAACATTAGTAAACAACTAGGCTACTTTATCTAACTATTATGCAACTCTAATATGTCTACCTGTACTCTATGTTAAACTGCTGAACCAATTTAATCTCTCCCTGTTACGTCTGTTTGTCAAGTTGACTAGGAACGTGCCGAAAAGTACTAAGATATCATTAAGGTGTGTCCTTATTTCCTGGAGAGGGACTCAATTATCGCTTTTTCGTGGCTCGTCACCCTTATGATAACTTCATGTAACTTTAATGATCCATCACATTCAATAAGAATATCTGAACGATAAACAGCTATCAGCTCAAAGGGTTCTGTCTCATACACTACACGCTCAAAGTTTCATCTCTTGAAATTCATCTGTAATTTCAGTAAATTGAAAACCAAACAAAAATCAATCGGAAAAATAGTAACTGAAAATGGATAACCCGGTTCATAAACTTTTTTACTGCATCTTTTTGATTGCAAATGTTAATTTACAATCTACCCTATCTCAACAATACTTACAATTTCAACCAGCCTGGACTCCAAGTGATCGTCTCCCAAATCCAAGCATAAATTTCAAGCCTTTCAATTCCTCATTGTTGGGAGTGAATCAAAATCCTGGGAAATTAGTGCACAGAGATGGCCCACAATCATCCCCGTCAGGAGTCAGTCCGTCGGATAGACGCTTACCATTCCAGGTGTATGGACCTCCACCCTCCTTAGGGTCAGGGTCACCAGGATCAGAATCGTCTGTTGGAAATAGCCGATACATTCCAAACACTTCGACATCAATTTCTGGGGATTATTGCTGGGATCCTTTGTTTGCGTGCGATACTGCTCATACGATTCTATACTGTTTAAATGCAAGATGTACTTGTCCTTCAGGGTGGACTATAGCACCGGGTAACCTTCCATTGAACACTGTGTGGTACCCTGCAGCCAAGAGGTGTGTTTCTTTGATCGGGTCTGGATGTCATACTTCCGCAGCAACTGTATCAAGTGGTTATGTGGATTGTCAACCGGGTGTTAGATGCATTCCTCACCCAAGCTACAAAGAGGTTGGGACATGTGGAGGGGCGAATCTTAAGTTTGCCATTGGAACCCTGTTCCCGTTATGGATCTTCCAATTTCTGATACGAAGCGTTTGAAATTTTTTAACTAAAGTTTTTCAATCTTGTACTTTTGTATATTATTCGTTATTAAATGTTGTGATGCATTTATCGTGAAATTTACTCGTTTTTTTTATACAAGTACTTAGCTACATAATAGCGATTTCTTGATTTCTTCCTATTAGTTCCAAACGTTTTTCTAATGTGTGTAATTGAAGGAAATTTAATGGTAACTATTGCATATTTAATAACAACTATGATTGTTAATGATTTTACAGATTTTCCTCCTTGATTTATACATTATACCCTTTTCGGACACATGCAATGATTGATTTTTTATTAGCCTTAAGCTTGAGATTAGAAAATAATTTGATCTTTAGACAACGATCGAAAGTAACAAATAAATAATCATGTTTTTATTAAGCCATATAAACATTGACTTGACTAGAACAAAATTAATTGTACTTGAAATCTTGTGAGAAACACTGAGCTTAAATCCCCGTAAATGAAATCATGTATAAATATTTGGCTGAACCGCAGAATCTGTAAACTAAAGTAACTGTGTGTACACAATTGGCTGCTGCCTTTTTGAAGCGATCTGGAAAGCTTTACCCAAGGATAGGGAGTCCTTGAAAAATATTCGACCACAGTATCCTACATGGTATTCTCTCACTTCTGGATAAATCGAAAAACAAGGTTTTACATCAATTTTAAAATTAATAATCAAAATTGACAATGGAGAGTATTCAAATTTCGAATATAATTTACCTGGATTGCACTTCTGATTACACTGGAGAAGACACTTATTCCCATACGTCATACCATCTGATCCACAAATGGGTACGAATTCATCGGTACACCCACACTGATCCGGGTGACAAGACACAGCTTCTGAGACAACAACTGGAACATAAAGCTTCTTCTCTCGGAACGATGTGTTTTCTTTCACATCTTCAGATCGAGCAGGGCACTCTCCTTGGGACTTTAGTCTCAGATCTGTCAATATAAATTCAGTAATGTTAAAATGTAAATTATTTTTCAGAAAAACTAGCGGTGCGCAAAAATCTGTAAAACTAACAAACCTGTTTTACACGATCGTCTTGTACATTCCAACTCTTGAATATTTTTATAAGACTTTCCATCAGACCCACAAACATATTTAATTGCGGCACTGGCTATATTACATGATGACAGTTGACACCTATTCGCCACCTCTTTTGGAAATGAAATTCCAGTCTCAGTATCAAGATGGGATATCAAATTGAACCCTTGAGATGAAGTTTTAGCCGGGGCAGATAAACTATATTGAAATTGCAGTATGGAGATCAATACGGAGATGAAGATTACTGGTGTAGCTGATGCTGAAGGGAACATGGTGAGACAACAAGGTTGTAGGGAATTACTAAGAAATAGAACCTGTGTTTAGTTTTTAGTTCAATGTGTTGACCCAAGGTATCAAGTGAGGAATTGTGGATCAGTGGCATCAATTTATATACCAGCTCCTCCGGAAATAGTAGAAAAAAATAAGCTTTCCTTTAGTATCGAGTTTTATGGAATTTATGATTTAAATGCTAATTTAAAAATCGCATGTGCTACAATCTTCCACGAATCTGGTAGCCGGGAATGACTAACACGAACTTTTGTTCGAGTAAAAAGTTGAACAAATAGTATTTTTGTTTTTTTCTTCTTCTAATTGCTGAATTAAATTAAAAAGAAATAGCCGTCACTCGCATGTGTCTACGTAAAGATGAGTTGATGACGTGAATACTAGTCTGAATCATCGTTGTTTATTTTACTGAGCTTCTTTGTGTGTAGTACTCGTACTATTAATAATGTGTTGCGGTTTTAGCTCAGGCTCCCAAAACATAATTGGTCTTCAATTCGGCTGAAAGCCATTGGTGTATAAATTTTTTTGTGGTTGTTATAAGGGTTTTTTTTAGTAATTTTTTTCACTAGTCGTAGAGACAAAAAATTCCCGTCTTACAACTCTCTGAGGATTTCTGACCAAGTAATTCTGAAAACTACAATTGATGCAAAGTATTAGAAATGAAAATAATGCCAAGTATTAGAATAATTGAAAATAGTGCCATCGTTTTTACAAGCTACCAGCTTCATTAATTAACAAAACCAAAGTACAAAAAATTCTGTATCTATCATCTAGTTCTCAGCTAATTTCATTAGATTGCATCTCTCATGCCTGCCTAAGGTACTTACTGATTCTCCATATTCTACAATATGAATTTTTTTCCCCCACACTTCGTATTTCTTACTACTCCAACCTGAACCTGTAATTAATTCAAGTTTACAGATAATCGAAGAATCCAATTGATTTTGAAGAGCTGTTGCCTTGTACAAAGAAACTAAGACTCTAGAAAAACCATTTGAACTTTTGTTAACGGACTTCCCCATTCTAATTAATTTCTTTTAGGACAGCGAGGAAGAAAGTCGGAAAATGAATTGGCACAGTCATAGTCAAACAACTCATTACCTTACAAATTTTTACATCCCATCTTCTTTTAGCCTAGTAAAACCGATGGGGCAAACATATTCTGCATTCATCCCAGAAGCCTCTTTATAATCCCAACTGCCAACTACAAAATCATTTAAAAGGCACGAGGAGTTGGATGTTGGATTTGTTCAATTTCTATATTAACATACCAATATTATTAATTGCTTGGGTACACGCAAATTGAAAACTACAAACATATTCCCATTAACACTACCACTCTTGGCCATTGGTTACTTTACTACTCCCTGTGATGAGTTGTTGACTACACACTTTATAAATTCATAAAGCTTACACCAGTGGCACTTGCCATTTCCCTTTGGCCATAATACGGTCTACATCCTTATTTTGTACTGTTGTAGCATATGTAAGAATATTCTGTAGTATCAACACTACCCTTCGGCCCTAACTGACTGGGAACAATTTATCCGTTAATTTAGAGACGTATCATCCACGTATATTTGTGTGTGACTCTCATAACTATATACAGAGCTCAAAGCAAATCTTTCCTCATCTTCTGTTGATATAAGACAATAATTTATTCAGCTATTCAAAACCAGTTGGTAATAGTCAGTCAGAAAGCAAAGAGAACTAGTAACCCTTTGCCCTAAGTCATAATAATAATTGGGGATTGGGATGCACGAGGATTTTTGCTAATTATTAGCTGCCTGCCTTTTATATTACATCCAGCTCATTGCGGTTGTCTCCAAAGCTCGTATGTTCGTAGGTCTCGTCACAGTCTTTTTATTTTATGGAAAGTCATAATAATTTACAATTGAACCATTAGAACTTCACCAGAGCTGGGTTCTAATTCCAATAGCTGCTAGTATTATTCGTAGAGATACGCTGTGTATGTACCAAAAATACACACGTAATCGAAAGTTATTGAGGTTAGCTTTGTTAACTAACGTACAATGAGAGTATAAAACTGTCCATATTATACCCAAGCTGGCTGCGTGTGCATTAGTAAAAGGAAAATTAATTTAATTTAACTTGCCCAATCTCTGTAATATCAGTCACAGGGATTATGATATTTTTATTGCTTAGATTGGCAGCCTACGTTTTATCTATAAAAATGGGTAGGGAATAGAATATTAAAATAACCATTCGTGGTATAAAAAAAATTGTATTGAGTAGAGCAGACCAAATCTCTTATAAATTAGAACCTCAGATAAAATAACGATTTTGAAAATGAAAAAAGTGCCAGATCGTTGGAAAAAAGTTTGCAATTTGGTATTCAAAATATTCGCATGGATCTTAGGGATTGTCTTAGTGCCTGTAGTTGTGACAATTTTGCTACTACTGTGCCTGTGGAGAAATGTGATATTGGTGTTGGTTGTGAAGTGTTTGAAACCCAAGTTACTGAGCATATTAAACTGTCGAGATGGTCTCTATGCTGTTGACCGGTTCTGGGAGGATTCTCGCTCTAGTCTAGGCTTAATTGCTATTTTGAACGGAAATGTTTGCATTGACAAAGTAAGCTTAGACACAGGATTTAAATAATTTATTAATGCTAAATTGGGAAAAATTCTACAATTACAAATTCATAGTTTAGGGACGAGTTTACAAAGAAAGTATTGGAAATACCAAAGTCTTTGGAGGAAAATATTTTTGCAAGACTGACACAAATTCCGACGAGTTTTGGGGGATATTACTTCTGGCAGAAAGCTAATTACTTCCTCATTCATGAGCACATTCGTCAAATAGACCAACCGATTGATGAAGCTGGGCTTAAGAAGTTTGCTGGGACGTTGATGACACTTCCGTTTCCTAACAAGAGACCCTTGTGGGAAATATTAGTGTTCCCATCGTTCAACACCAATTGCTCGGCTGTGGTGATTAGAATACATCAGGCTGTAACGGACCCTGAGGGGCTAATGGATTTGGTCGCCTCTTTGTCCAGTGGGATGATCAAAGAAAGTTCAAGAAGTCAATTACAGGAGGTCATGTTGGGGGACAAATCTACTACCTCAGAAAAAGTAAGCTTTGCTTATATTACTCTGGATTTACTATTTATAGAGATCTTTATAAGTAATTGTAAATTCTTAGGTCAGAGAAGCATTAAAAATGCCTGGGTCAACTGTCAGGTTCTGTGCCTCTATTTTCGATTCATCAAAGGCTTCTTTCGATAGCAGTCTTGATGGTGGGGACGGTGTTGCTTCATGGAATGAAATGCACGAACTTTCATTTCATAAAATTCAAAAATCTCAGAACTTGAAATTTTCATCGACAGTTGGAATCTCCCTGTTTTCTGCAGCAATTGCAGACCATATTAGGTCATTGTCTTCAGAAACCAGACACGATCTCGATCTAGAATCCGGCATTAAAAAGTCAGACGAAGGCCAACGGCCAGGCTCAGACAATATGACAATTATTTTTCCTGTACAGAGCTCCAAAAAGGTTCAAGAACGGCTAACAAATTCACAGTAAGGGATTTTTTTTTAAAGTATGCAAATTAATAAAATGTCTGTAGCTAAAATAAACGATTTTATTCACCAGGGGATTCACAATAATCAAAACAGACCAATGTGGAAATCCAATCAGTAGGCTCAAGAAAATTGATACGCAGATCAAGAGTGCTTTAGAAAACAAGCATTCCACAGTATCAAACAGTCTTTTAAATATTCTCTCTCTACTGCCAAGGCATTTATTAAGATACGTTACTTCTCAATTCCTATTCGGCGGATCATTTATTTTTCAAGAGTTTCGATCTGAAATAACTACCGTCTCCGCCGCAGAAGGCTCCGAATCTGCTCAGGCAGCCCTTGATCTCATTTTCATAGGAGAATATGAATTGCTAGAATTGATACCCTTGTCCGGATTACAGTGGAGTCACACAGGTGAGGGCTTTAATTTCTAGTATCGTTGAATAATCCATTAGATCCCAATGAGTAAAAATCTGTATTTTAAATCTTAACAGCCATCTCAGTAGCCACAATCAAGTTCCAAGAGAAAGTCACCATGAGTTTGATAGTCAACTCTGGACTTTTGAAGTCAACTGAGAAGCAGAAGGTTGTAGATGAACTGGTTTTAAATCTTCCAGACGAACTGGACAAAATTTTCGAAGATGGACAAGATGAGCATGGCTTTATAAGTATCCCAATTATATGATGCACGAAGACAATAAAAACTGTGATACATATTTAGTGATTGTGATCATCAAATTCTAGTATTGTATTTTTGCTTCAATTTCGATTCCAATAACGGTACGGCACCATTTGACAAATACGATTAAGACATCTTGCAGTATATATTTAAATAGCTTAAAGTTATTACCTCAGCATTCATGATGATGACATATTTTTTTTATCATCAGAAACCAATTAACATTTTAATGACATGACACGATGATTACAGAATAGCTAATGTTTTCATCTAATCTTAAGCAGAAATTTCAGGAAATGAACCCACCTACTCGTTCCCAAAATATTTACAACAATTGAAGGCTTCTTCCCATTCTCATGCAATGTCTCCTCGAACACACGCTAACATCATTAACATCAATAACTAATTATCCTTAGGACATCAACGTCTTAAATTAACAATAATAGAGTCTTCCACCTTCCATCTCTTAAAAATAATTGTAAACTAACGAACTATCACATTGAAATTCGCATAATCCATGTTCAGTAACTCGTCCTTAAGTGCTCAATTATATATGGCGAATACTGAACTAGTGAACTAACATGTAAAACTGGAAATTATAATATAGTCATAGTTTTATTATTAGGCAAATATATAAATTACAAGATTTATTTTGGGGATAAATACAAGACCGATATTTTAATGACTTATTACTACATAGTCAGGCAGTCCCCTGAACAACTGAATAATATTTCACAATATGTTTCAATACCCTTAAAACTCGGACATGCCCCTGGATTACAATCTACACGTGCACGTCTGAACTACTCATTTCAAAAAAGGAAGTAGTAATATGGAACTTTATTGTAACTGCATCAAATAGATACCTTTTTACTTATCATAATAATAATTTAGTCTGGAATCATCATAAAAGTGACGTTAGCTATCAATTCCTCAATCAACAGACTTCAGAGCAACCAGCACTTTGTAGTTTGCACCTTCGTCACCCCCTAAGTAAGCGATTATTAGTCAATCACACATATCCCCCCTATACTGTATGCAATATTCTTCCTGCGATCGAATCTAATTATTAAAGATCGAAACTATCCAATGCTATTTACACAATATGTTATATATTTCTCATATGAATTCGTCTCTTCCATTCCGCTTGAACGGCACACGGCTTGCTTTCAAAAAAGTAAAAAGACTCCCAAATGGTGACCTCTTCTATGAAAACGACTCTAAACCTAAGCCTTAATAGGGTTGTGTAATACCCGCTAGGCTATATATACAAAAAATGTGGATTATCGTGCCCATATTTGAAAGCAACTTTATGTGGGCAGAGGGACCTTTTTCTTGTGAGGATATCACGTAAAGATCGCCTCGCCTATTATAATGCCCGATCCTCTGTTTTTGGTAGAACGCATGGAACTACCAAACCCTAACTGTACTTATCATCTAGCTTTAGTTATTCATATAAGCTTTTTTATTTACAATTTAAATCAGCTGTATATATCTATACCAGGTTAAGTCTTGTACATGTACATTCGTGAATCATTTAAAAACTTTGATTCTCTATTTAGTGTAAATCTTCTTGATTATGGCTCACTTCCATTTCTACCTACAACTATGTGTGAAATTCGGAGAAAACTGTTGCGAAATGATCAATATATTTAGTATAGGGTAGTAAGACGATTTTAAACTTGTGGTTGTACTGAACGAGTATGTAATTATAAATTCTGCATAATATAGAAAATCAAATACAAACGGAGACAGCATAATAAAGAACCCGTAACTCTACAACGATGCTAGCCTGCTGAAAAAGACGAAGCGCGGGTCACAGCTTTCTATTGTTCTATTCGTCAATTTGAAAAAAAAATTAGATGATTAAATTATTTATATATATGAACAACTCTAGCAGCAGTCCTCCTCAACAACTTTTCGCCTACCTTTCCTATCTCTTTCTACGGATGTTCCTCTATTTAAGATAAGACACTCCTCTGACTGACAATATGTGTAGCGATAGTTGACAATAAACTCTCTATAACTATGTTCTCATTGGAACTTAAATCTGGAAATATTTGAAAAGGTACATTTGGGTTTCAATATCAGTCTCATCAAAGCAATCAATTGGAAAAATTCGAAAGAGTAGAAAAATGAATAATTTTTTGGGTCAAACGTGTGTGGTAAGCACACAACAATATTACTAGTACACAAGTTACACCGTAATTCCTACCACTAAACCTTTGCTTCTAATATAATGTTCAATTTATCTTGAGCAACACCTCTTCTTTTCATTCTACACGTTCTGCCTACGGACCAACAGGTCAAGCTTACTTTCAATTGAAGCTAATTTGATTACAAATATGTTTTATCCTACTACCTACTCGTCAGCTTTTAATTCAATAGTTACTGACTTTAAATTAACTTCAGCAGCACTACGCTATTATTATTATTACTTATTGGCTACATGTATCCCATCCAGTATCTCGTTAGATTCATTCAATGAATCATACAATTTATCTACAGCATATTTTAAACGTAGAGTGAAATTCGTAGAGCGTCTACTTTTCTAGTCAAGACTTTTTATAAACTTAAAATTTTTATGTGTCACATGTACACAAAATTCTATCCAATTGTTGTTCATAATTTTCAAAACTACAAATCTCAATTGATAAATATTAGTTTGAATAGCAAAATTCCAAAAGCTAAGATAAAATAACAACTCACAACGTAAATTTTTTTCACAATTTTTCTAAGCGGTAACAGGTGAAATTAATGTAGCAAATATTTACAATTACCTATGCGTGAAAGTGGACAGACACTGCTGGAAAAGGCTCTCTGATTTTTGTCTAGTAGGTAATAGGTATCTCCAATGTTCCCTTAGGCAACCATCTTGAGTCATCCAATGCGTCCAGAAGGTCGTTCGAGCGATTAATAACTTCTCCGTTGAGACGCTCCACGTCAATGGGCTGGCTATGCTCTGTCAGTCAGTCATTCAATGTATAGAATTGTATGATGAAAGTCCTTTGCAATCGCAAAAATCACCAAAAGAGAGGTGTCAACATTCCAAAAGGAAAATAGTTTTGATAGTTTTGAAAATAGAATTTTCTACAGAACTGCTAATTGTAAAAGCACGAATTTATCTTCAGGATAAATAGGAAACTTTCTCTCTAGTCTTTGGTCTGAAGCCTTCTAACATGCAATGATCATTGACTTTGTTTTACTACTCTTCCCAAGTATGATAATTATTTACCGAAATACTTTGAATAGAGGAAAGATAAAACAGTACGTGCACAGATCAAAAAATTGATTTGGATGGGACTCTAGACGACAGGTATGATTTTAGAAATGGAAATCATAACAGACTATCTTAGTATACTCCTGTTCAACACCTAAGGAAGGCAGATTAATTTTATGCTATTCCATATGACCATGAACAAATAATTAGCCTGACGGAAACAGTTCTAACGCTTGATGAAATGATTCGAAATGAAAGAAAATATACACTTAAGTAAGAAAGGCTAGTTGCTGAAAGAGATGCTTTGGTCCATGCAAGTTTTGAATTCGAGAGAAAGAATCCTTTCGAGGTTTTGTGGAAGGTTTGGTTGCAGAATATTGGAGAAGGAATAAGTATAAGTCATCAAAACTGAGGGGCAGATGACTTACCAACAAGTTCATACTCGTCATCTTGTTGCCCAACAACTTGAGGGCCGCCTACTTGAGCCATTCCCATCGGTGCTCCAGTTTGATAAGGTTGACCTACCATCGGTGCTTGTTGATGTTGAGTGTAACTATATGATGGGTCGTAGTAATTGCCATAATTTTGCCATGCAGCGTAATTTTGCCAATATTGCTCGTAATACTGGCTATAATCTTGACCACCTTGTTGTGGAGGCTGTTGTGGAGCAGCTGTAGGCGGTTGTTGAGGAACTACTTGACCGCTCCTAAACCGTAATACAATTGATTAATGATCACGACCATTCCATAAAAAAACAGTTTTCTTTACGTACCACATAGCTTGAACGGCTGCCATAGCTTGGCCCTGGAGTGGGTTACTGGACTTTTGACCTCCAGCACGATTGATTGCAATACTAACTCTGAGAGCTTTGCTGCCAATTCCCTGCTTATTACGATGCAATTAAATACCCATTCATGTGTAAATTTGTGGACTATTTAGGGTAATTAGTTACCTTGAAACCGTTCATTTGAATCAAAGAATCCTTCTGTTCATCTTCATCCGCAAATCGAACGAAGCCATAACCCTTGCTGAAGCCGTTCGCATCCAAAATTACTACGGAACGTAAATTGTGCATTATAATAGTTTTCAGCGATTAACTGTAATGAATCATGATTCTTACCTTTGGCTAATCTAACAGATGGGTAACGCGATGCAAATCCTTTGTATAAAGTGTAATCATCAACATCAGGACTGAGGTCTCCAATCCAAAGAGAATAGTCTCTATCCATCGCCTGTTTTCCACCCAGAGAAGTGTGATTCAATCGGTATTTTGTCGGTGGCTGCGAATTCGGGATCATCTTGTTGTTAAGCTTGTGCATAGCTGTTAAAGCGGAGAAATCATCTGGGAACCTATAAGAAGAAAATGTATCATCAGTTCCATTTCCAGTTCCAAAGTCACAAAAATGCCGTTTTTAACATCAGCTAGATATTAAGATAATTATCATCGAAACTTACTGAACAAAACAATACCCAGCTGGTTCTCCAGTAAACTTATTTTTCAGCATTTTGATTCCCGTAATAACTTCGCCCATCTGAGTGAACGAGTTTCGGATAAAGTTTTCATCCATGTACGGCTCCAACTGTTGGAAACAAACAATGCAAACAATTATCTACAATTCATACATCTTATGATCTTAATCTTTCCTTGACCTATCCATATCCATATTAAAACAACGAAATAATCAACAAAAACTTACGGAACCCATCCACAAAACACCGACTTGACCCGTCATCTTGTTAAAGTTCTAGTTTAACTTTTATATCAACACTGGCAGTCTTAATTAAAACTTCGAACTTCAGAGTCTCCCAAAAAGCCTGCAGATTTTAGATATGATCCACAAAACGTTTAACCTTTAACTGACTTCACGGACACCAATGGATGTAATGCCAGCAGTCCGATGCCCAACTCCGGTCTTGAATTTCAATCGGCAATCACCAGCAAACGACTAATGAACACGACTTACGAACACTTCCGTCCAAACCTTCAAACAAATTACAAAGATAAAATTAAATGCGGAAGACTGTGAATCGAAGTCGTAAAACTGCCAACACGGCTTAAATCTGACTCTTCCTGAAAAAAATCGGAAATATTGTTGGAAATTCAGCTGAACAAGCCGGACTGAAAGCTTTTTAACTCACCCAACACAATTATACATTAACAAAGAGGGACTTGAAAGATGAGAGTTAACGCAAATCACAAGTGTAAATTATAAAGCACTAAAATTGTTTACCGTATTGAAACTTACCAACTCTGCCACTTGTACAGCTCAGTCAAGTTTCCTAGGCGATGTTCTAGCTAAATGAAAATCGTTGCTCTGTTTTAGTTTTAGTGGTGAATTTTTGACTGAAATACACTCCACCTGGAAAGTGGCCGCGAGGGTGGGTACATGGGGATCAAGGAGTGGTGGTATTTGTCATGTATTATCTAAATCTAAATAGTTAAAAAGGGTTGATGAGTAATTAAATAAATGAGATTGATAGAAGAAAACTGGTGATGATGACAGAGAGAGACACAGTGGAGTGTGGCTGGGAAACATGGATGAATGACGTGCTATTTTATGTCAGCTAACCAAGCACCAGTTAGCCCCAACCCGTACTGCCCTGCCTGCCGCATGCAGCCAGTCCATTTGCTCAATACACCCATTCCCAACAGCAGCTAGCGCACGTTAGCGTGTCCACCACCGGAATCTTTTTTTCGCCATTTCGCACGCCTGCATGTCACGGTACTAATAACTCCGGTTAGTTCGGTTAAAACTTTAAAACCCATGATTTACACCGTTGGCAGTGGGCTCTTAATTCGTATAGCTTTTCAATGGAAGAATGTGGTTTTCGGAAAGGTTCAAAACTTTTAAAAAATTATTCAATTATTTCGAGGTTATGGACCGAAATAGAACAAATTAAAACCGTAGCCCGGTTTGTTAATTAACGTAGGTTATGGACTCAAGGGAGTTGGCTCCGATTTAAGGGTAGGCCTAGTTCATTGTTAAAACTGTATTTTTAAGTTAACACTTAACTGGTTAGCTTAAAACTAACCTAACTATGTTTGGGGTATTGAGAGAAGTTATTTAAAATCGATCGCAGCTTTTTTTCTAAAAAAGAATTGACTGTCTTTTTTAATAGAAAAGTAAATGATGGGACAATTGGTTTGCTGATATCGATAAATTTAGTTATTATGTTGAACAGTACTGTTTAGTTACTAGTTGACTAAATTTATTGTTTTAAATAATAATTACTCTTCAAGTTACTTGATTCAATTTATTTTATTTTATTTCGTCCGCAAATTAAATCATTGTCTTGTATTTACAGTTAATGTTGATACTTGAACTGGATAGAGTTTAAGTATAGAAAATTACGCAAATGCTCTGAATTATTTTTAATTAAACACGAAAATGCTGCAGTTCTATCTATGTATTCTAACTAACTACATAATAATAATTAAATCGCGCTAAATAAAAATAACTGCATTATTTTCCATTAAAATAGTTTGCAAACGACTCTCACGACTCTGTTGGAGATTCAAAGGAGAAATACTGGCAGTCTATCATTGATTCTATTCACAAGTCTATAAAAGGGCAAAATAAAATATCTCCTCGATACGAATCAAAAAGACCAACTTAATCTTGGAATAAATTAATAATAATAGTGATAAAAATCTCTTCAAATGCAAAATAAAATACTATTGAACATGACTGATTCGTCTAACTAAATATAAATTACATATTAAATTGTATTAACTACTCTATATTATAATAAGTTAAATCAGGCACATGAAAACAACATTGCAATTTGAGTCGAATCTATCGAATCCAAAATTCAATTACTCGATTCACAACTATCACGCTACAAGTTCCATAAATAAAATCAATAAACTTTTACATGAATAATGTACATGAAACAGTTGCATCAACCAACAAGTCATGAAAAGCGAGGTTATCGAATCGATACACAGGATATGAACCTTTGAAATCGATTTATGCTATTAATACAATTTCTTTACATTACAGCAAAATACACTCAGTACCTAGATATACTATATGCGAAAATACAAGTATGTATAACTGGCATATTAAGCTTCAGACGGGAGTAACATTTAAATTAAAACACTCTAAATCTTGGATAGTTCTCCCCCAACTTCAGGTAATCTATGGAAGAGCCTAAGTGCTGAGGATATCGAAAAGATAAGCCCATCTCTGTTGAAGGGTTTATAAAGGCATGGCTCTGGCTCTGAAGGGTTCTAGAAAGTTCGTCACGATGACTTACTCGCCCTTGATGAAAAAAATCTTGCAGAGGTTCTTGCTGATTTTCAGAAAAATCAGGATTTTTTATTCGATTCCTTGTCCTACTTCTGTGATGTATCCTGTCAAGCTCTCCCTCATTAGGAGATAGCAACTCGATTTCCGAACTTAATGATGACCCTACATCTTCCGTCGATAGCCTTGTATTATCCAACGAGGAAATTGGTGTTGGTAACCTCGTCGGTTGAAATTGATGGGGCTCTTCAGATTTAAATGGTTCCGAAGCTTTAGGGATATTTATCGTTCTTAGAGATTCTTCAGGATCGTAATCTAAGCTTGGGGGAGTCGTACTTGGGGTTTCAGATGGATCCATTTCGATCTTAACTTCATCACCCGATTCTATTTCTGCCATCACCCTATGTTCCACACTATCGACTGGAGTTTGGAGGGAAGATGGTGTGGTGGTAAAATCTATTTCCGAACTATTAGCTATAGCTGAGGTATTCGACGTTTGCTGCTGTAAATTCATTCTATCCAACTCCTCGACATCCAACACGACCTGAGTGCTTACGTCTGTCATCAGATTGTCACTTCTAATCCTAGCGTAGTTGAATCCTTTAGGGTTTGGATCCGATAATCCTAATGTCTGTGGAGATGAAGATGATGATGAAATCGCAGCTGCAGAAGGGTCGTCAGTGTCTTCTAGTTTTACGGTTGAAGAGTCTTCCCCTTAATAAAAATAGGTTAGAAATTAGTTATTAGAAACTCTCAAATTTCACCTTTCCATTTTAGGGTGTGATGATTATTGCTTATTGTCCATTCCTGTAGATTTTAATAAAGCTTAATTTCGTACCTGGTAATAGAATTGCGATACTTAATGAAGAGGACAAATAATCTTGTGGAGTAAAAGGGGTTGTATAACTTTCTTCATCTTGATTGTAAAATGATACACCCGGATCTTCAGTAGAGTTATTAATGAAGATAATCGAGTTTTCGGAAGAGTTCTGAGGGATAGTGACCCTGTCACCCAATGTGAACTTGACATTTCCTCCTATCACCTGTGCACCTTTCTCTCCTGTAATAAGAAGGGGAAATTTGTCATCAAAAACGTCAAATAAATCTGTCAACCTGCCCATCATCCTTTTATGGTTGAGTTGTCATAAAACTTATAAGGATAATAATGTAAAACTGCATCGGGGATGATAGATCTTTATGATAAATCAGTAAAAGGTTCAGGTTCTTAGGACAATAGAAAGTTAGCGGAACTTTATTATTACCAGTTAAACTCTCATTCTGAGCTGGAATGAAATGTAGATCAGCTTTTATTGTGGTCAGTACATCGTCATTTCTTAATGGGGCAGCTGTGCTCATCAGATTCTCGTCTGGTCTGTTTGGTTCAGGTGGAGAAATCTCAGCGATTGGACTTGGAATAGTGGTGGAGAAATTGATCTCGATTTCTGCAGCCTTGACATCTATGCAATATTAAATGGAACGGAATTGATTTTTGGGTTTCATTTCCCACTTATGGCTATTTATAAATTAAAAATCATAGCTTTGATGCGTACGTTCGATCTGGAAATCGGTGATGACTACTGGACTTATCGGTCTCTTCTCGATTCTTGTGACATTAGTTTCTGGACGAATACTTTCCCCGCTGGAAGGTTCAACAGTATCTGAGCCGTTAAGTTTGGATGGTAGGGTAGGCAAGATATGACCTGCAAATACAGATAATAATTTTTTAAACATTATTTTATAAATCCTCTTTTAGCGTTTAGCTGTTTTGTGCACCCGTATGCAACGTAACATACCAAAATACCAAATTAGCTAGCAGTTCATAACACATAACATATATGGCCCCATACAGCAGTACAAATCCCCAGCATATATATATTGAAATTTCGAATATAAACGGATGTTACAACATTTCCACATAGCACGAAATCAACATTGACTTTTTTTTAAAAATAAATCCATTGGAAAGAGAAAGTAATAGAAAGTCCATATTTTAAATATCAGTAGAACTGTTAGTATAAGCTCGAGATTAATAAAAGCCTAGATGTACATTCAAAGAATCCCAAATCAAATCCCTGTGCATTAAAATCAGTAATATAAAAATATTTCATTGATTTACAGACAGTTCGACACGGTCATATAGAACCGGCACTTCGACATTTGATCCCTTTGTGTCATCCAGGAAGAAAAATCCGGTCAGGTCAATGCCAGCCATAGGATTTGAGAGATGAAAATGCAGCCAGCCAGGTCACCTACTTGGTTAGCAGGATTTCGGGTCAAGACATCCAAGTTCTATGCACTGGATACCTTCCCTCAGTCAATGTCTTAAAAGCCGGTTAGCTGTTAAGTTTGAAATGCTTTCAAGAAACAACAGGAAGAAGATATCGTAATTGACATGTGGGGTCGTTTTTACATAAAGACAGGAGCCGATGATCACCGTGTTTGTATAGCTACTAATAATACCTCCTAGCCCTTGTGGTAAAAAGCTATAAATTTCTGCTCTAGTTCAATAATCATGAGGTCTGGAAATGCAAGTCAGTTCATTCTTTTATAAAATTTAAAACCAAGAGGTCCATCCTTGCCAAAAAATCCTCTCTCCATATCTAATCAAATCAACGAGACTGGGTGCATTCGAAATCGTACTAAAAACAAGTTCTCCCAGACAGCCTGACTCTCTGACTTGTGAGAGAAACCACAGATCTTACTTGACGCTAAATAAATTAGTACATGCCGACAGAGAGAGAGAAAAAAGGAATTTGCTGACTTGTTGGTCTGATCTCGAATCATCACATCAGGACTATAAGAGCCAAGCGTTTGAAGTTTGCTTCAGAGTGGAAAAAAATTAGAAATAGCAGATGAGAGACCCGCATCTGTTTTTTACGAAGATTATTCCATCGTGGTTAATGTCGCGGTGTACATAAGAATCCAAGAGAAACATGTATTGGTGAATAAAGATACTTTTAAAATCAGCGAAACGTAAATAATGAGTAAAATTAGCAAAAATAATATTTTTCTAAAAAAAAGTTTAGAACTAGATGCCAAGAAACATTAGGGTAGAGAGGTAGAATGGTAGTGAAGATAGATTCGGTTTTCAAGCAGGTTTGTTTATTATTTCATTTACAAAAAAAATCCTAAAAAGGCATTTGTCCATCGTCATTTGAATATCAAGTTAAACTTAGAGCTCGTAACTCCATAGTTTTTTTCAGTTTTTTTCGCTGCATTTCTGCCTGCTTTATAATAAAAATTAACTAGGTATCTAGTAACCTAAAAATAGCTGTGTACATAGTTAACCACGCTCTGATTAATGAGGGTCATTAGTCTTCCTAGGAATAAAAGCTGTGCAGTAAAGCTTGAGAAGGGTTAAGGCTTCAAAATACAGGGCTGTCGTTGTCGGATTGGAAATAAAAACAAGGGACTGATTATTAATGTACACACTACGGTTTAAATTATTATTTTTGTATATGAATTTGTACACAATGTCAATATTGTCAGTGGGATTAGGTTATTAAGTATTCTATGACTTTGTTCCTATGATTTCATCAAAGGTAAATCCATTCGCTTTAAATGCATCTCCTCCTACTCATCTAATTGTAAGAGTTAGTTCGATTTCGATGAGATTTCCGTCTGCGTATGTTATTTGTTGTGAACTGCTGCTGAATGTCATCCGCCGGACTCTCATGAGAATTACCAGTTTCATTTGAGACTCCCCCGTCGTCCTGGCTAACCTCTAGTCCTGCTGTAAGTTTCGCTGTAAATATTACAGAACGGTCTGTGTCAATCTCTGGGGGTTGTGTTGGGGTGACCTCAAATATTGGCACCCTTGTCGAGCTCATGTCTACAAAGTCCACCAGTCCATCACCAACTCCTTCTGTTTATCCAAATTATTGAAATTATTGTGGATATTGGCATTTTGTCATTTCTTAATCGAACCTCTCAAGATTTAGTGTTCTTTTATAGATACAGTCCGAAGTCCACCTACTTCCTAACTAGCTCTTAATACCTCAATAGTAGGTGTAGGAAATAATGTATAAGCTTAGAGAGATTGTATTTTATACTGCACTGTTTTTACAGAATTAATGCAAATGTTTCCGCCTGCTTAGATTTAATTTATTGGATGAAGTCAGCAGTAGGAATATTTATATTTGTGCTATCTATTTTAGATTCAAACTTGTAAGCTTCAAGGCTCAGCATTGGAGAAAAAATAATTCCTCCTCTTACTTGCGTCATTGCAGTAAATCTCTAAATAAAAAAATTAATTCAACTTTGCTATCAGCCCCATGCTCAATTGAGACTTAACCGAGCTAGGGAAATTAATAGGTTTATTTAAATTAAATAGCTCCAGAGCTCCCCTTACTGGATTCTAGATTAAATATCAACATTAAAACAGTTTAACAAGCCTAAGGAAGCAGCAGAGAGTTTAAAATCAGAGTTTAAATGATATTTACACGCCTAATGTCTTTCTATAAACAGAGCTAGGATAATTAACCCGAGGATGAACCCGGAAAGTAATTAAGATAATAGTATTTAAAAATAAATGGCTTTACCTAATTCTTGAAGGGTTGAAGTTTCAACCGGTAAGTTGGTCTTTGTAGTCACTCTCGGTGTAGTTGAGCCACGATGTCGATTATTTGGCCTCTTCCTTCTATTTGTGTTACTAAATGCCCCTTGCCTCTGCAAGTCCTTGAGGGCAGCCAAACGGTAGGAGTCATCGAACAAGGGCCCAGTTGGGCTCTCGTACCTCGTGACACATGGGCCATTGGCTTTGACCCTTTGCATATCTTGAGGACATCCCTGCTCTTGGGGAACTCTTATAACTGTATTATACACTGATTTCGTCACAACTCTTTTAGTCTCTTGGACATCTTGTTCTGCTTGGTAAACAGGATCAAGAAGTAAATCTAGTTCTGATTTTCTTGAAGGAGAGCTTATAGGAAACATGTGGGTTGAACTGAGTATTTGAAACAGAATGACCAGCAGAGTGGTCATCTGAATGTCGGAGAATAAAGTTCTGATGTTCATTTTGATTGTTTTTGTCAGGGTAGAGTAAAGAGTAAAGTTTTTAAAGTTTTCTTTACTGAAGAAGTTTCAAAACTTTGCACACTACAATCGCTTTCTCCAGGCTTCCTCGGTCCTGTTTTGGAAGATAGACTGAACAATCTGAAAATCAGAATGAGAGGATATTTATTACAACACTGCCATTGACACAACAAATTGGTTTACAAGAATCAGTAGAGTATTTTCCTACGTAACAACTTTATTTTGAGGTTCTAAATTCTGTTTTGACTACAAGAACCAATGAAATTGGAAACACAGAAGGTCAAAGGATCCCTAACTGCTAGCCATGGCTGTGGTTTGTTTTGTTATATTTAGCCAAGCCGTTTTATGAGACCCTCCCAAACTATCAGCTATGGTCAAATGGAGCCTAATTTGATCTAACTTAATTTGACAGAAGGGACATAATGTACAAAGAGTTTTTGTGAACCATGATGGAGCTGGTGGGTCACAAAAAATTAGAATTTCCTGTGTGCAACAATTATCCTATTCACTATTTGCTGTAGGGTTAAACCAGAAGGTTTAAACGGAAGCTTGGAAAAAGCTCGAGTTTTTGCAGAATTATTTTCTATTTGAATTGACTAGACTAGGAAATCTGTAGTTTCCATACGTTCCAGTGTTCCAGAACCAATAATAGTTTTAGGAAGTCTTCTAAAATATCACTGCTCTGCTCCTGAACTTCATCTCGTCCTTTTATACAAATATTGAACTGCGAAAAAGGCCATAAAATTGTGTTAAATAAAGAAGAACCATTTCCCCGTCTGATCATTTTGTTTGTTTCTTTTTCGCCGTAGGAATGTGCAAAAATTTTATGCTTGTATATCCAAACTAGAATTTCAAATCTTTAACCTAGGCATATCTATATGTTCTTAGGTAAGTAGCTTCTGAGGTTCTGAAAGAATCCATTCTAAACCGATTCGCTTGGTAAACTTATAGGAAATCTGTACAAGCTTCCTAAATCGTGTATGCCAACGAGATGATGTTATTCGTGAACTTTTGCACACACCCTTGATGACAAATAAAAAACAAACAAGACCTACCCAAATCGCAGTACTGTAACCTTTCGGTTCAAAGTTTAAATCGTAAATTTTAACTGGAGATCCTTGTTCTGCATTTGCTTTTTAAAAACCCATAGCAGTCTGCTGCTTCTTAATAAAACTGAGAAAAAAAATCAGTCTACAAATGACTATGATATGACATAGTTAAAATCAGCAGGAGATACTTTGGATTTTTATTACCGATTTGGAACCGTTCAACGACTATTTGTATCATTTAAGGCGTACTAGTGTCCAATAACATAAATTCATGTGCATTGATAATGTATCAACAGACAACATCAAGATCGTCATTATCATTGGTCGTCATTGGTTGATGATCAATTTCCTCAAAGCGGAAACTACCACAAATTATACTGTCATTTGTCTCATAATCATTTTCTTTTGAATTGCATCATTATTCACAGCTTACAATTAGTACAAACTTTTGGAAAATTATGACTGCGTCTGCACGGCAGCTTCATCACAAAAGATGGGATGATTAGGGTATCGAAAATAGTGTGTCAATTTCCTTCCATAATACTGACGCAAATTATCCGTGCTTGCACAATTGAAACATTTATAAATGCGGGCATATTATCCTTATGACACACAACTAAATGCATATATAATTAAGATATTACTCATGTCTGATAATGAAGCTCATATTGATCGAATTTTAAGTACAATCGTACCAAATACAATGTAGATAAGACCGAGTGATACAATACCATAGACAAGGCTGGTTGCCGACAGGAACAAACAAGGAGTGAACATTTAGAGTAAAATTCATAAGCTACTTCTTAAAATGCATTAATAATTGTCAACAATTGACCCTTGCAGTGACGGTTGGATCTACTTTGAAATGTGGAAGGGAGCCGATGATTTTGAATGTCTCACCATTTTGTCACCTTAAAATTTAAAGGTATCGTCTACTTTCGTCAGCGAAAACTGATTAATGATGCCACATAGACTGAACCACTTTGTCAAAGGGATGCCTCCCTCTAATCCTCTGAAATATTTACAGAGGCTCTGAGACTGGATTCCCATTTCATAGTGAAGTTCTCAAGTCTCGTAAAAGTACATTATGCACACACACAACACTGAACGAGTAATCTGATTTTGTGATCGTGACACCAATAAATGACAGCTATTAAGAGACTCGAAATCCCAATCAGTTTCATTTTCCCCTTTGACTTCCTTAAGACGAGTGACAAAGACAGAAATGGATGTCAAGAAGAAGCCTAAACCCTCTAATGAGTTTTTTAAAAGATGGAATCGCTCAAGCTCGTATGCTTGAATGCTTACACGCAGTTATTTTACTATTGCCATTACCTATCACCTGTATAGCAGGTTTGTCACATAAATAATTTAAAAAACAGTTGAGACCTTTTCTAAAAATATATATAAAATAAATCAAAGGGTTGACGAAAAGGGCAGGCCAAGACTTTTCTAACCAGTTCTTCCATAAAAGATTAGTTTCTGGAAACCCCAAATGACTCACCGCTTTTTAGTAAAGGCTAATTACAATAACTTCAAACGACCTTATGAAAATGCCTCCACCTCAACACCACAACCACGTAAAAGAAGATGAGGTTACATTCACTGTGTACTGAATATTTATTGGTGTGAATCATTCACACTTATTATCTAACGATACTAACGAAGAATTCATTGACGATCTCGTTGAGAGTTGCTAACTAGGAATTTAAAATATTTGAATAATTTTATACTGATTGCAGACTACCTTTCAAAACGGTGATATGTATTGTAAAAGACACAAGATGAGCCAGATGAGGAGGAAAGTATTTTTCCACAAGTTCATGCTTCATATTCATATTAGCATAATGACTAAGACTATTTTTATTATTTATGTACTGGATTGGATATTGATGAAGCACACCTTCATATAAATTTACGTAGTTCTCGGTCATTGTCAACCGTACAACTTGCTTTATTTCAAGTACGGAAGCACAGACAGAAGTGCTATGTAGCATTAAGTAATTGGTAATTAGTCTTTGTGAATCATATTGTGTGTGTAAATAATTTGTCATTCGATCTGTTTCAAAAGACGTAGGTAATGATGATTGATGATACATGTGTCTGGAAAGTTTGAGGGTTATATTATCCACAAATATTTTTGTGTTTTTATATTTGATCTGTAACCAGATCTGTTACTCAAGAAATACTTATGTAGATTTTTAGTATCGAACATAGGGAAAGGACAGGCATCCCTTAGTTAAGATTTTGACTTTATACGTTTGGTTAATAAAATGTCAAGGTTTTCAGACTTTCAGTCTCGTCGTTTTTTTTCTGTATGCATAGCTTGTAAATTGGTAATGGTCATCGTTTATTAGTTGTTGTCTATATCTCAATGTGGAGATGTAAAACACAATGGCAAATGATACACAATGAGTGATTGTGTAATAAACAGGTGCTGACAAAATATATAGGCAAGGATCTTTTTTCTTCTCTTTTTAGTCTCCGATCCTTCATGTTTATTGTTTATGGCTTATTTTTTTACTGTTTTTTTACACCCTCACTTTTTACAGGGAAGTCAAAGTCGGGAAGATGTAAGCACCTCGTAAAATCTCGTCTAAATCTCTCCCTCTCCATGCCTTTTCCCTACAGATCTTTATAAAAAGCGGATTATATAGTCTAAACAACTTTTTCTTCGGTTGTTGGCAATCTTATCAATCTCTCTCATAGGTTTCATTTATAAATAGCCCCAAGTTAATGAATTAGAAAGAAGAAATTCCAATATACAACAAGTGATTTTAAAAGTTAAATGAAAGTCGCAGTAAATTGGCCAATTCTAAATATTGAGAAACCTTGAACTTATTTAGTCTCGTATTTTCTAGTATCTTAATTACTAGATTACAGTCAACAAATAGTAATTAAAAATTAAAATTAAACAACTTACCACTTTCATATCGATCTAACCCCGTACAATTATTAACTTCCAGGTAAGGTCGTTAATTTCATTTCTCAGAATCCAATAATTTAGGCACTATACTCGTGTGAACCAAAAAATCTTCATTGCATGTCCTGTCTACAAATATTGACTGATAGCTCCACTCACAACCACAACTGAAACAACCTCAGCGTTGAAGGAAGAACGAACTTGATTAGTTAATTACAAACACCCTACAAAGGAGCTTCAGAAACATTTGCCGAGTTCCGTGTAACGCAAACAAAGGAAAAGCTTTTAGCCTTAGAGTTGAGAGGAGTCCAATTGTTTTTATATCAGTGCCAATAGACAATGTATATTAAGTTCACGAAATCACGAATTCCCCTTTCTGCACTTAATCCTCTTTCACGTGCACTTTTAAACTCTTAATTCTTAACCAAAATCCAATGGAGTGGGTAATTAGAGTTTCAGAAGAGGTTCTTACGTCTGCTCCCTCTAATTGATGAATGATGACTGACTGATGATGCTCTTAAGAACTGACGAGTTTTTTTCCTGGGGGGGGGGTTGGACCTTCTTAAAGTTGACGAAATTCGTTTACGTATAAAGTTATGTAAATAAGAGAGGATTTACTCGACAGAGCCCTATCCTTAGTTTTTAAAAAGGCAAGGCGAACTCCTCTGTGTATTTCTTTGCTTGTAAAAGGGTTGAGGATAAAATATTGTTTGTTGTGGTAAACTTTTTGGCTAAATTTATTCTCTCGTTCGTATCGTAACAGAAATAAAAGTCAACATTGAACAGTCGATAGAGTGAAGAGTACGTTTATGGTCTAGCTTTTGTCGAGTTTGGTTGAAGTAATGGCTTAGAGCTGGGATGTTTAGGGTTAGGCACTTTTTGAAGGTAAAATAAAAATTAGATGAGTCACCAAACACCAAACCCTTTGCACCAAAAAAGAGAACAATTCTTTACAAGTATGAACTGTGAAGTGGTGTGGATGGATAGTGTAAATTGTAAATGGACTCAAATTTACAGTCAACAGTAAGAGGACTGCAACGATATTAAAACACGATCAACTTTTTCCCTCTCTCGAGATGTTACATACAATAATAGTTTACTATTCCAAACAATGCAATGGGTCCATTTGAATGATTTTTGAACAATACAATATTATTACCCAGGATTGAATAGAGCTGTCTATGCAACAGGGACATTAAACTATCAGGAGTTTTAAATCATTGACGGAAGCTATGAATCTTGTATGAACCCTTATTTTAGGATGTTGTCTGTTTTTTTAAGGTTCAGGAAACTTGGTTTAATTCTCAAATATTATTATTATTAATAAAGGGCAAGGGTGGACTTAACCCTTTGAATCCGGGATCTATCAGGTTTTCTGTCTCCTCAGGTAGTACCAATGCAATACTTTACAACCCTACAGGAAGATCACGAAGTGGTTGGAAGACGGCTTTTTTTATATTTAAAAAAGCAAACAATCTCTACAAGTTCTTGTATCTCTCATGTACTTTCTACACGATCAAAACCCAATCCTAAATCCCAAGAGTGAAGTCAAGGAAGAACTGATTGTGCTGTGAAAAACTGCTCAAGACGAAGACACTCTCACGAACGACTCAAGATCTCAAGCTCTCGTCTCACTATAACGAGTCTCTGAAAGCTCAACAGAAAACTCAACAAATCCAATCCTCCGATTCGAGTCCCAAACCAAAATAACCTTAGGTTAAGCATAAAAAGCCATAGTGTACATAGGTAATAAGATTCAAAGTTCCTAGTTGTACTTCTTCTCTATACACCAATGTTCAGAGTTGATAGTTCATGGCTCTAGCATGGGACGACGGTGTGTAGTAGAATTTAGATTTTCGTTACAACTTATACAAACTAGAATAACCTTCTCTTATACAAAAACCAAGTTCAACATTATTGAATTATATGCACGGAAAAGGTGTAGACTAGACCAGATTATATGTTCTTTCTACTTAGGATTGACAAGTGTTGTAGGAGCTAATACGTAGAAGGTTATTAGACGTTTAAAAGTTTCAGAAAAGTATAGACTTGGAAGGTCTGACAACCAAATCCTCTGCGATTACCGGTATACCTTACCGAAAACTTAAGGTTAGAGACGGTAAAGTGCATAAGGCCCCGTCGATTCTTCATTCGTCCTAGCTCACCAACTTGAACGATAGTAATAATAATACGAGTACGGAAAAGCTAGGAAAGGGAACCCTCCCAAAAAGTTAATTGTATGGAAATACAATAGGAAAAGTACAACAATGGTAAAATGCACACATAGGACGAGGGCCATATATCTTCAAAATCCACACCTAACACAGAAGTACAATCTAGGACGTTATTATACCTACCTATACGGTCCAGAGGTCTTGATTCTGGATAAGTGTCCATGCAACTCCTCTAGGGATGTAGTTGTAGCTTGTAGCTAGTACTATTATAAGGACAGTAAATTTGACTTTTTCAATAGGATTTCATATGCACACAACAGTTTGGATTCTAAAACCTAGTGTAATGGTAAGGGATGAGTGGTTGAGTACCGGAGTGAGTGGAGCTGTTAAAAGATTTAAACACATTTGAATACGATTATCTATCTCTCCCTTATGTTCTATTTGTATTAATATGCCTGGAATAATACTGTCCCATAATCTACAATCTATAACATCCTAGAGAGCTCAAGTCTGCAATATATAACTATATAAGAGGTCTCCGTCAACAGGTAGATGATAGATGGATATGGTTCCATCGGACCACAGGCCTGTAGATTGTCTGGCCTGGGCTAGAGGTTAGTTTAGTCCGTCTTTAGATTGATTTGTCGTCTTCTTCACCTCTAAATCCTAAAAGGTTAGGATAGTTCGAGTTGTATGGAAATATTAGTCCAGGGAACGGACTATATGTATATGCAAGACATTTTTTGAGTAGTAAGGACGATACAGACATAGACCAAGAGATATGTTTGTAATTGCGTGCTATAGATTAAGAACAGATAACTTGGTTCAGTTGGACCAGATACTATGGGAAGAAATGCAGATGGAGACGATGGAAAAGATAGGCTCGATTATTTGACAGGATTGGCTACTGAGAATTGGTAGTTAGGATAGAGGATTGGGATTGGAGGCCTTTAAAATTAAGATAAGCAGTAAGAAGTATATATGAGGGTGGATATTGTATCAGAGTTTGTGGAAATGGCTAAAAATGATGCTCAGATCGAGAGGTTAGTCTGTTCGGGATGATTACAGGTAGAGGCAGAGTATATATACGGACTGTGTACATGAGGATTTTAGTTTATGATATGAATATTGATGAGGATATTACAAAGTTCGAGGAGACAAGGATGAAATAACGTAAATTCACCCCCACACTTGACTGTTTGTGGGGATGGCTTAGACGTTTTAGAAGAGGTTGCACAGGAGAGAGAGGAGATTAAGATGTAACTTTTGGAGCATCGTGACTTACACTTGCAGATGAGATAAATGCCTTAACAACCTTTTCAGTTAGGAGCTCTACGATTACCTACGGCTAGCAATATCTTTTCATAAGTCTGCATCTGCAATCAAGTTGTTGTGGTCAGAGTATAAAAAAATGTAACCATTACTATAAAACTATTATATGCAGATCCATTTACTTAGGAAGATGATTCTATGCTGCATGAATCCACCCTCACCTTTTTCAAAGACCACAGAATCTATTGAAACGAATGTGGTGTAGTCAGCATTTCTTTGCAATGTACTTCTAATCTGCAACAGCTTTGTTAATTACTTGTTGAAGAAACAAGTTGAAAAAAGCAAACTCCCAAGTTTCCTTCCTGGTAAATTTAATTGCAGAGCCTCTCCTAGGAAGTCACCACTACTAACACTACATTTCAGTCAATGAATAAATAATAAAGGGGATTGGATTTATTGGTAAATTAGTTACTTATTGAATGATTGAGTCCTCTCTGACCTATATTGATATTTATTCGAATTGGCTCAGGTGGAAATGGGATTTCGGGTTGAACCATATCATTTTTACTGATTTCTGATACCCTGACCGTCTTAAGGAAAAACATTAAAGAGAATTAGAAGTAAGAGATTCGGAACTTATTTTACAGGATTTTATGTTTACTTTGGATGAAAAATATTTCATGACTTAGAAGAGTTAGATTTCAAGCTGTTGAACGTAGTAAACTATTCTTGTTGTAGTATGTATTAGGGCCAGGAAAGGATTTAGGTTTTGTATTTCGAAATAAAGTTTAACTCTTAATCCCCTCGGTTATTATAATATGATACAAGCTTGACTTTCCAAGTCTAGAGTCTAAAAGGGCAATCTAGAGCGATTAAGGACATGGGAGACAATTTTTGTCTGAAATTGAAAAGCGACCTAACCCGAAAACCTTAATCCTTTATGAACATGGTCGATCTGAAAGCTAAGGGATTTGATTTAAATCCATACAGCACTAAGTATCAAGTCTAACAAAGCTTTAACACTGGATATGGATATCCTTACAAATTGGGGCATTATTTTTATTTTGATATCTATAGGATGAAATGGTATGGCATTTTAAAATGCAATTTACACTTCAATTCATAAAGCCATAAATTACCATTGAATTAAATGTAAAAATACATAAATAGGAACTCGTACAGTCCTTCAGTTAATTTGATTGATTTGACCTTGACATGAGCACAATTTGCAAATCTGCTATATCAGTTGTTATTAATATCTGTAATGGCACAAACACTGACATCAGACTGAACGCTTATGAAATGAGATGCCACCGCAAGCTTAAAGTCGTGGTCAATAGTTGCCAGTCGTCTTTACTCATGTGTACACATGGTTTATGAATCATTGTTATCCTCGGTAAGTTGAGGATAAGGTGTGAACTTTATAAGAAGGATAAACTGGCAAACCAGATGTTTCAGCAGGGCTTATTTCTTAAATAAGCCCTTAAAAAGATACGCCATTCGTAATCCCTAACAAACAGATCGAATCGATTGCTGTTGATATTACCTATCTTTACTTTACGAATATATCCAAATACAAGAGTACAAGAATACAAGCTGCGATCAATAAGTTCTATTATTAAAACCAAACGATTGTTTTTCTGTAACCTAAACTTCAAATTAAAGTTAGCCCATATTATGAACGCTGAAAACATCCAGCTATTCTACAGGAAGGCGCAAATATCCAGTCCATCCATCTATACAACAGCATATATCTAACGATAGCTCGAGTTTTAATTAGGTATTGGAGGAATAATTAGTGTACATAGACCTTCTTAGTGGCCAGTGGGGGATTTGTTGTTCACAAAACACATTTTATTTCCAGCGATTGCATAAGAAAAACTTAAGTTAGAGACTTTAGAAATATTACTAACAATGGTCTAGCACTACAGCATAAGTGAAAAGTTATCATTGACAAGTATAAATTAAAGTTGATGTCTCTCTCACATATTTAAATTATTCTGCAATCGCTTACACACATAGTGAATACAAATCAAAGCAATCAAAACACTTTTAAATCGTTTAAATTACACTCAGACAGACCTGTGTTAAACTTTTTATCTTCCCTGAGAGGTGCTCTTTGCAATTTGCTCCTTCAATACCAAAATACTTTGGCGTTGTTCAGCTGGAAGGAGATTGATTTGCTCGTCAGACAATTGCATTACCTGCATTATCAAATTAGCCTTATCTTTATCACTAGCTCCAGGACCAAATCCAGCCATTCCTGAGAACGCTGCAACTGCTGCTTTGCTTGCCGCACTTGAAGCGGCTGCACTTGCTGCTGATTGTGCTGACTCAGATCCAGAAGCTCCTCCTCCTCTTCGAGCGGCTCGAGGATCTAATGGAGCCCGGAGATCTCTCATATCCCTATCGGTTCTAGGGTCCCTCAAGTCCCTGTCACCTCGCATGTCTCTATCTCTCATTTCTCTTAGGTCTCGGTCTCGGCGGTCCATTGGGAAACGTTCAGCCTGTGCTCGAGGATCACGGCTAGAAATAGGAATCCATTGTATTACTCCACCCCACCATAACTTTCATGCTTTGGAATACTTACAGATCAAAATCTTGAGGACCAGGTCCTCCACCTTGGCCACGCAAACGAGGATCTAGCTGACGCAAATCCTACAGTGCATATAATTTTGTTACTACTTTACTTTTCCTTAAAATAGTTGCTTGTGAGTTAAAAGTTCATAGCGTACCATGTCTCCTCCTGAGTTTCCAGATATAGATCCCGTCTGGGTTTGACCAGGTGGTGCTCCAAATGGACCTGGAGGATTCGGTGGCATAAGGGGTACACTTGTTCCACTTCCTGATGCTGCAGCAATCCAAGGATTGTCCGAAGGAGGTCCACCAAATCCAGCAGTCATCATATTCATTTGTCCTTCTGGACCCAGAGTGCCCATTCCAACAGCATTGTCTTTATGCAGCATGGACTGGTAAAGTAACATGGTGAGATTATTGATATTTATTTTTTACGTATTAATTATTTAAAGTATTAATACTTGATCGGCCCCAAGGATAACTTACAATAGCTGTAGAAGGGTCAACAATTTTCATGACTACTAGAGCTTGCAAAAGTGCGTAAGCTAATTGAGGGTTCTGTAACAACATGGTTCTTGCTTCCGAGGGGTTATTTTGAATACAGAGTTTCATCTGCTTCATAATTTCGAACATCTGTTCGGGAGGAAGAGAAGCAACAGCTTTAGAAATCACTTCAGGAGCTTTCTCAGGTGGCGGTGGTCCTTCATCTCGGGAATTTTGAAATCCACCATCATTTTCGTGTCCATATCTTGGCCCGTTGTGCTGTGTCATTCCTATTATATAATTCAAATAATAGTAAGCAATTACCAAACAACATTCCGCTGACAAAAAGTATTTAAAAACCGGGGATTTTTACTACAGTTACTCACCACTGCCACCACCAGAGCCAGAGATTTCAGCCATTCGATGCCTTTCAGCCCCAGCATTATCAACTCGAAGGATCCTCCCATTGATTTCATACCCATTAAGATTTCTCATGGCACTCATGGCCGTCTCCACATCCTTGTACTCACAAAACCCATATCCCTTCGGTTTTCCCGTCTCTCTGTCATAAACCAACTTAAGGGAAAGAACGGGTCCTACTTCACTGAATATTTCTTTCAGTTTTTCTTCTGTCACTTCATACGGGATATTTCCAACTGTTCAAAGAAATAGGGAAGATTATCATATCATTTCAATAATATCACAAATATCAACATGAATATACTGTAAGACAAAAGATTCAAATGAAATGACAAATGATTAGAATGAACATTGAACGACAGATTTACCGAAAACAGATCGAAGAGGCCGATCCACCAGCTGGTCCGACATAGTGGAAGGTGTTTTTAATTGGTTTTAAAAATTGTGCAGAAAACTACAAACAAATTACTTTTTATCAACCACTGCTTTCACTTCAAATCAAATAAAGCCAGATATTTTGTTTTTATTTTTGGCTGTACAAGGAAATCGGCGAGGGCAGTATTTAGTTACGTTGCATTGGGGAAAGACACTATCGCCATATCAAAGTCTGAAAATGCTAAATGATTTATGTTTATGTATTTATGATCTTTTTGTTTCATAAGCAGAAATATGCTTGAATTTGAATGAATTCTGATTATTGAATAAATGTAATGATAAATTAATTTAAAAAATTCAGTGGGTGACGGAAGTAATAATAGGCTGGCTTAGACAAATTTTTAAAGGATTGGGATTTTGGGATAGTAAATAATAGCATGTAGCAATAATTATCTAGTTCTGAGGGCAAGTGTATGAATTTTGATTTTTATAAAATTATTACGGAATAGGTAATCTTTGAAGATGGACTAATCAATAGTAATTTTTAAGGTGTAGGTCAAATGGCCCTCGTCATCTTCAACTGCAACCCAGCGAGATCGTTTCGTTTCGATGTTCATAATGTCAACTACAGCATCCAAAATGAATCCAAAAGCGATGTTATTGTTTTCACCAGCGGGTTCAAATAAGCCAAGCATGTCTTGAAGGTCGCCCTCGTCTTCAAGATTCAAAACAAGCTGGAAATTGTGCGCGTTTTCCGCCTGTCCAATAACATCTAGACCTACGTTGTTATCATTTTCCATTCCAACAACGAAACCTGCGTCGTGATCTTGGATATCGAATTCCCACAACGACTCGTCATCTTCGTCGGAATCATAGTCGTCTTCTTCGTCTTCAATATCTCCCCAATCTTCTTCATTTATTTGGTTAAGAGGATTGTCAATCATTTCCGCAGTTGTGGAAATGTATTTAGAAGGGTCGTCTTCTTCAAGGCTCATATCTTTCTTGTTAGATTGGCCTCCTGGATTTTCAGATACTTTCGGGTAAAATGACCCCCCTTCTTCAACCTTGTCACTTTTAGAGTCTGACTCAGTCAGCAAGTTTGGCTCCATTTTGTGTACAGGTACGGGCTCTGTATTAGTCAACCCTATGGCACAGCATTCATCCAGGGTATTTAACGTTGATGGTGTTGCAACTGATTCTTCAGTCCTTTTCCTTTCGTCTTCGAAATCTTCTGGATCAAATATGAAATTATAACTTTGAGGTTTTGAATCAGTGATTGCTTCAGCAGAGTTATTATTATTTAAGCTGTTTAAGCTCCACTTCCGCTGAGCCTGTTGCTCTGAAGGAAAACAAAATTAGTCAAGTACAGATCAAATCATCAAAAATATAATATTTATTTGCAAATCATTTAGTCACTTTACCCTTCAAGTCCTCACATCCATCTAGCATTGGATTCATTAAAAAGGCTGGCGTTGCATCGGCATCAAAAATGTTGGAGATTAATTTTGATTCTCTGCCAAGGACCTCAGGCTCATTACTAGCCGAACCTTGATCTTCAATTGCAATAAGTGGAGGTACATCATCTTCCAGCTCCAGCATCTCCGATGAAACTCCAACAACTTCATTGACAATATTATTAGTATTCCAAAATTCATTAATATCTTGCAGCATCTTCACAAGCTCAGCAGCCGATTCAGGACTCGAAGCCACGAATCTCACGAGAAGTACTGATTGCAGAGTACGGCACTTAAAAATCATCTTCAAACATTCAGGGTCAAGTCCAGTTTCCCCGGCTGTATTTCCTGTTTTGAACAATACAAGAGTGTCCAATCGTGTTAGCTTCCTCAATGCTGCCCTCATTTCATCAGTTCTTGCAGTGGTTTGAAAAAGTACGAGAGACTCGACTCCTTCTGGTATCGACGATACGTTGACAGCATGGACTGTCGGGCCTTCCAGCTCCTCCTCATTTATATTATGAAGGCATATCTCCTTTAGCTTGAGACAATCTTCTAGCCAGTGGAAGTCAAAGGTTGTCAGAAATTTTCCACGAAGGACAAACTGAGTCAATGTTTTCTGACAAGATATAAACATTTCGTTCGAGAAAATTCTGTCTTCGACATCCACAGTAAGGGAAATGTGTACGAGATTGTTTTGGTACTTTATAAACTCTTTCCACAACGCCATATCAGCACTTGATGTAGAAATCCCAAGTTTTCGAACAGTCATTTGCTGACTTGCCTTCCTAAACTTAGTCTTGACGATCTCTCTCAAATCTTTATCTTCATCTTGATGAATAAGATTCTCGTAATCATTCTCGGCAAGGGGGTCGTACAATATTCCGACAAAATAGGAGGTAATGGACGGGTTGCGTTCTAGACATTCTGCAGAAATTAGGGAAATCCTTGACACAGGGAATTGTTCCGTGGTCCAACATTGCATGACCACTCGTTCTAGCAAAGGAGATTGAGTGGCTCTCATGATTTTCAGAACAGCCTGAGTATGAACATCTCGTGAACTTAGAGAACTGCTGCTGATGTCTTTGAGCAGAAGTTTTAAAATTCGGCATCTTGGAAAGTACGGCTCTTTATGCTGTTCCAGGGAAAGAATGTTGACTTCAGGAAGAATTTCCGATGAAACTTCCACATCACTGTTCTCCATTGGATTGCTGGTAATGAAGCTTCGAGATGATAGCTCGAATACATCGACAACTTTACATTTACGTACCATTTCACTAAGGAAATCTTGGCTGATTCCACCCATCACGAATATACATTGGAGATACTGAGGGTATGAGAATATATCACCAAAGACGAGTGGAATTAGCTTTCCGTTCACCGGATCTTTGAATTTGGACATGCTATGTATAGTTGCCTTCCTAATTGCCAGTTCTGATAGGAACTCTGATTTATCTCTCGGATCATCTTCATTGATCGCGACATCAAACCCGATGTAATCATCTAACAGGACTTGTAAATGTGAATGAACAAGTCGAATTTGAAACTGGTCTTTCGCTCCCAGATAGCTATCGAATATTTGGGCTTGAATCTAAAACAATGTAAATTAATTAAAATAGATTAATAGCTCTAGTTCTCTTTTTAAGAATTTAAACAGTTGAAGTTGACACTCACTTCCAAAGGCAAATCCAATAGGCTTTGACATGGGCTTGCTTGTTTGGTCAAACCATTTGGGAGCTCTAGATCATTTAGTAATTTACTGTCTTCATCTTGAAGCGAAGAAATTTCTATTTTGTCTTGTTGCATCTTTACACAATGATTTTGGAATTTTACTGATAGAAATAGTCCCTAAATAAGTCTGAGAATACTTTGTGCACATTTGATACTTCCAGCATATTCATACGTTGTCATGGTGTGGTATTCCCAGTCGCATTCATGGGATTTTTTAAATCCTCAAACTCGAAACTCAAAATTATCTATAAACCAAGTAATGAAGTTTCAACTGTCTACGACTTGAGACTTGATAAATGTAAAAAATGTATACTTTTGAATTATTCATGTCTTTAAATAGAATCTATTAGACATCCTGCCGAACTTTGATTTGATTTTGATTTTGATTTCAATGATTTGTAATTATTTTATCTTTCTTTAATTATTTTACAATGTTTAGTTACAAAGTTACAAATCAAACAAAAAACTAAAAAAGCAGTGTTTGATAAAAAAAAACTGTTCCGTAAAAACTGCCCATTGCCTTCAGTGGAACTCTATTTCCAAAATATTTCGAAGAATCTACAATTATGTTCCGCCATTAAAATAAGAACGTATCAAATGTATCGATTTGAGGTCAATACCTATTATATTGAGGAATCCCAAGAAACAAATTATTCGTGAACTAAATGACATTCAGAACACTAAAAAATCTGAATGAAAGTTCAAAAAAGTATCAAATCAATTGAAGTTGGTCAATTTACATTAATATTTATACATTGTTCAAAATAAACTAAATGTTTTAGAACACGACGCAACATTATCAAATAAAAATGCCCCACAAAAATTGGCTACAAAACCTTGTATCGATTTTTACTTCCCATGAGATGATGGGCAGAAGCTTGAATTCGCAGCATTTCTTCCTTCAGAATTCTTCTGATTTCGGTTACAGCTTTACTAACAGCCAGTTCTGACATTGATTCAATTGCTAGATACAATTTCCTTTCTCCCTCCGGTGGTTGACTTGCAGGTTGAACAAAAGTTCCACGGACAGTGATTCCAGCTTCAGAATATTCTCCAATTTGAGCCAAAGTTTCCTTTGATGTGATACGCCATCGGGCTTGTTGGGGGAAATCGTTGATGACAAGTTCCTCTTCGTATTTCTTTTGCACGGGGGGATTTGTCGACTCAATGGAGAAAGGTGTGGAATCCTGAAATAAAAACCGAGGGGCGAACATTTTAATCAATAGAATTTTTTTTAGATGATACAGATTTCATAAATACAATTAACACTTACGCTTCCGGTGCCAGTCTGCTCTTCGGGAGGCTGGTAATCTAACTTTCGGTTCAGTTTTGCAGCTAATTGTTCTGCCACATTCTTGGCAGTTACTCTTGTTTGATGAATGTTCATGACTCCCCCCTTCATGACGGCAGAAGCAGTTAGTTGTGCCTTTGCCTCAGATCCCAAGTTCTTCATGGACTGCAGTTGGGAAGCTAGTTTCTTTGCAAGCTCTAGCTTATCGGTTACAGGAATAGTTCCGGCAGGTTGTGTTGGAACCGTTACGACGTCTTTAACAGTTCTCTTTGGTGCCATCATGGTCTCTATCTGTTGCTCAATGTCTCCTTCAATATCCTCGTCATCAGAATCTTGCAAGCCTGGAAAATTGCATGAAAATTGTTTTGTATTTATTCGTGTAAACGTACTAGTTGTGTGTATTTACGATTTTTCTTTACCTAATGCATGTTTTTGGAATTTCCTCATTTCATTACCCGCCTGAGCCTCAGTATCGTCGAACTTGTAACCTTTACCCGAGAACCCACTTCCACCCTTAGCCTTCTTTCCATCTGCTTCTTGCTGGGCTTTATAACTTTCCCATAATTGGCTCAGCTCTGGTGGCACTTCCGCACCTGATAATTCCAAAGCTTTCGTTAGATCTCCAGCGTATCGTTCTTGTTCAGGGGTTATAAATGTGTATGCCCACCCTTTGTTCCCCGCTCTAAAAACAAACATTTCATAGTAATAATATATTAACTAGTTGAAATATTTGCCTGGTAATTACCTTGCAGTCCTGCCACAGCGATGAACATAATCTTCATAATGATTTGGACAATCATAATTAATGACAAGTATCAAATTATTGACATCCAATCCACGAGCAGCAACACTAGTAGCTATGAGCAGCTTCACTTTCCCACTTTTAAAGTCAGTTATTGTTGAATCTCGATCATATTGATCGATTCCTCCATGAAGACTCATGCAAGAATAACCGGCTTTCATGCAGTCTTTTAAAAGTGAATCCGCATTTTCTTGCTTGTCCACGAACACAATCACACTTCCTTTCTCTTGATAGACACCTAACAACTCTAAGAGTTTGTAAAACTTCATCTCGTCCTCCAATACGATTATATGCTGCTCAATATCTTTGCATACAACAGATCTTCCACCAACTTGGACTTCGATAGGCTTGTTCAAGACTCGACGTGCTAAAGCTTCCATAGGGCGAGGAAATGTAGCTGAAAACATTACGGTTTGTCTATCTGGTCTCACGTTGTCGACAATTCTCATGACTTGAGGCTCAAATCCCATATCAAACATTCCTGAAATAAAAAATAAATTTTTTCGGTAAATGTTTATGCAACCGACAAACTGCCGGCAGAATATAGGTAGATTTAAAAAAATTATCTTACGATCTGCCTCATCCAGAACAATGTATGTGACTCGTCGCAAATTTGTTACCCGCCCTGAATTCGCCGCCAGCATGTCAATCATTCTCCCAGGTGTACACACAATAATCTCAGCCCCCCGTTTTAATTCTGCAATTTGTTCTGAGATCCCAGTGCCCCCATAAACACAAACTACTCTAAGATTAAGAGATTTGCAGAATTTTTTAGCATCTCTTCCGATTTGCATACATAGTTCTCTTGTTGGTGCCATGATGATGGAAATAGGGCCATCAGTTTCTTCCAAGGGGGGCTGGTCTAATATGTGGCGAAACATAGGCAGAAGAAAGGCAAGTGTCTTTCCAGAACCAGTTTTGGCAATGCCAATCAAATCCCTTCCAGACATCACAGCTGGAATGCCTTGAGTTTGTATAGGAGTTGGCTTTTCGAATCCTAATTTTTTTAAGACTTCCATCTCTTTTTTGGAAAGGCCAGCGTGAGCCCAAACTTTGATTGGCTTTGGGCATAACTTCCCCTTTACTCGAATTCCTTCTAATTCACACCGATAAGCTTCGACATCCGCTTGTGTCATGCGACCTAATTCTGGTACTTCAACGTAAAAGTTCTTTCTGAAAGTAGGATATTCGATGCTGGTATGATCAACTCTCATTAGGTCTTTCTTTCCCTTCGCTGCTATGTTGCTCGACATCGAATCAAGGTCCTCTGTCTCCTCTTCAGATGAATACTGATGAAATAAAAAACATTCGATTCAAATGTTATTTCACCGTGAAAAACTATATCGTAATATAAAAATGGAAATCAAGGTTTACATAAAAAATTTACCTCTAAACCATCTTGATTTTGTTCCATGAGTTCACCCTTATTCTTATTCTCTGTCTTCTTTTTTGCTGTTCCAGCCCTCATAATAACAACTTTTTGAACAGCCTCTTTATTTTCCAGAGTAGGTGGTTCAACTTTGATTTCTGCAGTTCCAAAAGAACCTATTTGCAATAAAATTAAAATTAACAGCCCGACATACGTTATGGTATTTGAAGTTGTTTACTGCAAGGTTAAAATAAGTAATTGACTGAACGTACCTCCTCCGTGATTGACCTTACGAACTTCTGCTTGCACAGTTTTCATAAAAGCATCAAGTGGGTCTTCCTCATCTTCGACTTCCATTTTAACTGGCACAGGCGCGACTGGACTATCTGGTCTCGGGCCGTGCGGACCATCCGGACCATTGTCATCAGGTTCATTATCAGGAACTGGAGCTTCTTCGTCATCATCTCCATCTTCATCTAAAGTCCATTTTTTCCTTGAGTTCATGAGCATATCTTTCTTCACCAATATCTCCTTCTTCAAGTCTGCCTCTCGCCTTTCAGCTCGCCATCTTAAATGATACAATAGAACCCAGATTATAATAAATGCAAATACATTTACTATATTTAATGGTACGCATAACTTTCAACTAATCTTCGTACTGACTTTTCAATTCTTTCCCGTCTTTTGTTCATTTCATCTTCCAGCTTTCTCTGTGCTGATTCTTTATCAAGTCTCCCATCAAACATATTATCAGTCAGACCGTGGTTATTGTTACTTGCATTAGGCACAGCATTGCCAGAAGTTTCAGTGGCAGACGCTGCAACAGCAGCCTCCTTTTCGGCTCTCTCTCTTGATCTCTCCCGTTCTCTATCCCTTCGCGAAGATTTGCTCGTCCTTTTACTAGAAGATCTGCTGCTAATGATCTCCTTCTCATGACTTCTTGACCTAGATCTTTCTTTCTCTCTAGGCGATCTGGATCTTGTCCGGCTTCTTCGTCTACTACTTCGTTCTTTAACCCTGGTCGACCTATCTCTTTTCTTATCTTTCCCCATTTTCGATCTACTCGTCGGAACTGATTCTTTCAGGCTTAGGCACCTAAAACAAAGTATAAACATTAATCAAATGGATTCAAAATTAATTTTAATGGTTCATGGTTTAATTTTTAATACAATTTTATTATTTATAAATACTTATTACTACAACTACTTTACTTACCTTTGCTTACTGCAAGTTTAATAGTCGGTAGCTTTCAATTACATAAAAAATTACTATCTCGGACAAGATAACTGTCCGTTGACAATAAATAAGTCAAATTTGATTGAATATGTCGGTACTCTGTTGTCGGTGTCGATAACAAAATGCTGAACTGTTTTAACACTGAAAATTTAAAATTGCCTCCTTTAAAAAACCGCTAATTTTGTATTGTCGTTGTTCATGGTATTGCGAGACGATGATAAGGATGACTTATCGATAGGAGAGACATTCAATTCATCAGTTGTCCCGGTTGTCCGTAAGTAGGATTGTGTAATATATTGTCATCATCCAGTGAAGGTCATGGAACAGTGGGGGCACAATTTTATGGACTATGTTAGAGTATGCTCTATATTCTAATTCTAAATGGTATAGTATGGTATGAATTGTAAAGTCAAAAGTAAACGAAGGATTAAATATTGTAAACTGAAATGTCAAATATGTTGAATTCAAAGATTGATATGTATTCAACCATTTTTCAATTCCAAATTCTCAAGTCACAATTCATAAACGAAGGGTTACGATTATCTAGGATAACTAATTTAAACTAAAAGTAAGTTAGCACTAAGTGAAAGACGAAAGAAGGCCGGTTTTTCAAAATATGTATGTTATTAAATGTTATAAGGACTAGGACCTACAAATTTATGAGTTATTTTGGGCTCTGCTCCTTCATAGTTCACGTTGCTTGAAATTTTTCAGTTTAGAAGCATGTCACAATTTCATCCACATGCATATTGTTCTTGGAAACCTGATCATTTCATAAGACTAAAATGTGAAAAAATACGACAAAAGTAGACGAACAGAACCAAGATACATAAAGTTTCAAATACAGAGTGGTTTGATATCTTGATGCCATGTATAAAATTCGAGTTTTCATATACCGCCGGTTTACAAGATATGTAAAGTTTAACTTTATGTATCTTGTCTGGTTTAGTCAGTTTTCTGTAAAACTATAGTTAATCCCACGTTTATGTGGTTTCTAAAGGCAACTGTACAAAACATCTGCCATCATCAATCTATCTCAAGGTACGTATAAATTTAATAACTATGGAAATTAAATTTATACGTACCTTGAATCTATCTCACCCGACTCAAGATAAGTCAAGTAAAGTTCTACGGAAACGAACTTCACCTATCTTGCACCCGACTAAAAAATGTAATTTGATTAAATTGAAAGAAAGTAGATGCGGAATTGTATGAAATACACAGTCTGGCGAATGTTAATTAATTATTTAATTTACACATTTCCTGAAATATCAGAATTAGGTATGTAGAACATTTGCAGAGTGATTTGTTAGATCTGCCTGGTAGATAAACTATCCTTGCTTGAGCCGATAAAATTAACTGTTCTGTGATACAGAAATATGGATGTGCTGGACATATCTCTGGATGACAATGAAGCTGACACATCTCAAGACGAATTGGACGAGGAGATAGAAAAAGAATATTGTTATGAAGAGATTAAAACTCAGTTTTTGGACTGGGAAAGACCCGAAATACCCGAGGGGGCTTTGTTGTATTCTTCGTCAGTATTGCAAGAACAACCGGAGCCGTTTCAATTTTTTATGATTGACTCAATTTCTACTGCTACTGTAGTAAAGCATCCTGGAATTTCACTCGATTCCCATGTTAATCATCTTCCTCTTCATAATGTGATCAGGTAATTTTTTTTTCTTCAAATCAACATGCTAACTTAGTCCAATCGGGAATTTCGCTAAACTCCAACCGCTGATCGAATATTAAATAGTTTTTATTCCACAGTATATTTGTCATGTATGTTATGTCTATATTTAAGGCTATGTAGACGCAAATTTACTTTTCTGATCAATTTCTCCTAAAGTTGTCCGTCCGTCCCGTATAGTCTTACGAATATGTAGTTGAATGCATGATTATTGTTTGATTGTTTGCATTTCAGACTTTTTGGCGTGTCTAAAGTACCAAAGGTGTCCATATTAACTGATAGTTTTTTGGATGGTGTAGATGCTTCAGAAGAAGAGACATTTAGTGCATCCGTCTGCTGCAATGTTCATGGGTTTGTGCCCTACTTCTACGCTTTACCTTCAGGAAAAGCTGCTGAAGACATGAAGTACTGGGTATCTTCAAAATCAGACGAATTTATTGACTTCCTTAGTGAAAAAATTAAAATCGAAGTCCTTCAGGATATATCTTGTACAGATTATCACGAGATAGTTAGAAATCACAAATCAATTATTCGCTTGGAACCCTTATATACTTCTGATGTACGGGAAGAAATATACCAATTTGTCGAACCTAGCTCGAAAAGATTGTCGAACACGGTGGTATTGAAAATATACTGCTCACTATCTAGGTAACATCATCAGAATAATTTTTTAAATAATTTTTAACTATTTTTAATGGTGAGGAAATGCATGAATACATTATGTTGGGTTTGAAGGTTTGTTTGGAAAGCCCATAAGGTTTTGGATTCTTTGGTTTACAATGGATTCAAGTTTCAGTGCTTTGAGACACATATTAACAACAATATTCGATTTTTGACCGATCAAAATCTTCCTGGGTGCTCCTGGTTGGAACTAGAACCTGGAAAATATTTCCAGCGAAACGGTCGGTTTTAATTTTTGAAATGGCTCTGTATATTTTAACAACATTATTTTCTTATTGATAGGTTCACTATTAAGATTCGAAGAATCCCCAAAAAAGGAGAGTTATTGCCAAATTGAAATAGATGTTCATGCCGACAACATTACGAGACTACCTGACCAGCATGAAAGATACCAGAGTAATCCAGCCATTAGAATACTATCTTTTGATATCGAAGTGATGGTATCTCCAAATGATTTAAAGTCTCCTAAAGACGGCCACAGGCAGGTGATTCAGATAGGAAATGTCTTAGGAAATTACTACGGGGGAACAAGTAATATCCAGTCCTTGTTTTCTCGCGATTTTTATGGGCATTGTAGAATTTACGTGAAGAAAATGTATCTTATTCTTTAAAGGTACCGAATCCGTGATAGGAAAGACTGTTTTTGTGGTTGGGACATGTGATACAATTCCAGATGCGAAAGTGGTCCAATTTTACATTAAAGAAAATGTAAATTCAACAGATGAGGAGTATCTGAAAGATGCAGAAGCGGCTATGTTGGGTGCATGGCGAGATTTTGTTGTTAGAATGGATCCTGACATTATAATTGGTTACAATATTAAGAAATTTGATATACCGTATCTGATTGATCGAGCTTATGTTCTTAACAACAAGAAATCCTCACAACTTCCGTAAAGTCAAAACTTTAAAAAATAATAATTAAAAGTAACCATTTGATATTTTATTATGAATCTCATATTTTAATTTATTTCCTCTTCACAGATTCTTAGGACGAATGAAAAAAGTGAGGTCCCAGATCCGGCCAGTTGACAACTACCTCAAGAAAGTTCATCCATACGATGAGAACAATGTGGACATCCAAGGACGAATAATATTGGATCTGTATCCTATTCTCGTTCGGCATGACCGAATAAACTCTGGAAAAGGCTATTTTAAACTCTCAAATGTAGCAAAAAGATATCTAGCAAAAGAGGAGGAAAAGCAAGATGTGAATTACAAGGAGATTGAAGGGCTACAGCGGGGAACCTCTGTAACCAGGAATAGATTGGCACATTATTGCCTTCAAGATTCTATGATACCTTTCCTTCTCCTATATGAACCAGTACCTTGTCGGACTGAAAACATTGGATTTATCGAACTATATATTGGAAAGTCTCATGCTGGAGGAAATATCTTGAGATACCTTCTCAATAAGTCTATGTCATATAATGACTACTTCAAGCAAATTAGATTGGTACTGCCTATATGTCCAGTAGGAACAAATCGAATTACGAATAGGCTTATCTAATTATGTTTATTGTTATTTAGCAAAAGAATCCCGGAAAAGTCGTTTATACCCCAGACACACCCAGCCCTAAGAAATTCTTCTCGAATAGAAATGCGACCAGGAATTGCGCAAAAAATCTCTTCACTTCAGGAACGAACAACCAAGATGTTACATCTACATCATCGTCGTATAAGTATTGATATTTAAAGCATGTATGAAGAATTGGAATTTAAATTCAATTAAATTGTCATAATACCTACTCATAATGAATATCGGAATATCTGATGCATATAATTATACGTGCATGTAAGAACCGAATTCTGAACTTTTGGGCAGCAAATGTGTGAATGTGTTAAACTGACATGCTGAAAAAACTTCGACCTGTGATATAATTAGGCATAATCTAAAATCAAGAACGCATCATTTCGGATTTAAAACTTTTAGTCCAAACAAACTTTTACATGTAACTCATTGTAGTTGTATTTTACAATTTTTGCAATTGTTATAAATTGTTTATTCCAAATAATATTTTAATATTTTGTTTTCATATTAACAATATGAACTGCATAGCATGAATTTGAAACACATTTGTATAGTCTTACTGTAACTTAGAATCGTTAAATAATTTGACAACGCACACTAAACTATTTGTGTTTGTTTATAGATATAATGCAATCGGAATGTTTTTTCTCAGAAATTATGATTGTTTTCGTTTTAAAGAAACCAAACCCAATAATTTTAGTGATGGCATTGGTTTCTCAGTATAGACACGCATGCACTCGACCCTAAATGTTTATTAAAAATTGTAAAAGTTTATGTTAAGTAAAATCCTTAGAATTAGATACTATCTACATACAATCATTGTATTATTGTTCTTATACGATTTTTATTTGTATTATTGAACGGCTACAAGACTATATGTAGCATATTTATCTGCACCAGAAAAACGGTGACATTTTGACATTTGTATCACGTCACAGAGGGACAGGTGTACTAAAAAATCCAAGTTTCGAATATAATTCTATAAGAGCTTTTAATATTCTAGGAAATTTATGAAGTTAATGTTTTAAACTGTTTAATAAATGATGAATTATTTCAATGAAATAGACTTGTTACAAAGTTTTTT